>WOXC01002920.1:0-155101 GCA_011680675.1 Gymnobelideus leadbeateri | reverse complement strand
CAAAGGTGGTCACATGGAGCCTGTGGCAGGAGACTTGGTTTTCAGGAATGCCCACACCTTGGGCTGTGTGATTGGGCAGTGGGTCAAGAGGGTGGTTACATTATCTGACCCAGGAGAAGGCTATATAATCCCTGATGAGAGGCTTTGCTTTGGGGCTTACTTTGAAAAATGTTGTATGATTTGACCAGATGAGACTCTGGGCAGCTGTTGAGAGCCCCCTGGCTTTGAAAACCCAGATGTTGATGCTTCCTTCTCTGGTAACTGTGATTTGGTATGGATGTAATGGTTGGACAGTTTGGAAGCCTGTCTGCTTGATCTGTTTCTCTGTCTTGTAACTTCTGGCTGTATACTTTGAAGTTCGGGGTGCTGACCTTTTCTGCCTGAACTAGGTAAATGATATATGTTTGATTGATTAATGTAAGCTTGTTAACCCATTTTGAGTTGCTTTCCTTTAGAAAAGCAGATCTAATAACCTGTGTTGGCAGCCACCCTGGGGACATTGGGGTGCTTGCTGCTAAGCCACCTAGTCGCCCACTTATTAATTCTAAAATGTATTTTATTTATAATTTTAATTTCCACCATAACATCTAGACTATATGTTGTTGTTTTTTTAAACATAGAGACAAAATGCAATGATCTAATTAACCATTATGGCCTTGATAGCATTTAGGTTCTGAGGACCTTAAAAAGTTGCATATGGGAAGACCCAATGTAGTAGCATGGATGGGATGCAGTCTGCAGCATTAGAAGAAACACCTGTACAGATAGCATCACAAGAGGATAGAAATGGAGAAAAAGGACCAAAGAGGGAAGCACATTGACAAGAATTTATGTTACAAACTTAACTAAGTGGCCACTAGAAGTACTTTAGAAAACCTCCAATTCATTCGGTGCTAGCTATATAGGCTTGTGGTCTAGCTGTTAAGACTCTAAAATAATATAATGGCTTCTCTGAAAGAAAAGAAAGACAAACCCACCAGAGTTTTTCTAGAGTTAATTCTTCCAGGAAGGCTGTCTCATCCTAATGGGTCAGGACACCCTTGTGTATTTTTATACCTGCCCATCTTGATAAGCTTTTAAAAATGTTTGTTCTTGTCTTTACTACCCATCTGTAAACATTCCTCATTTTGAAAAATGGTAGTGTGTGATGCAATCAGTGCTATATTGGGCTTGACCCTGCCAGTGAGAAGACAATGAGTTGTCTAGGGGAGCAATGTGTGAGGACAAATGTTACCTCTTACAAACTATGATGAATGATTTATTAAATTGCATGTCCCAGACAAAATACGAAACACTCATGACTAAAAGATACCATAGTATAGTAGAAGGAGGGCCAGATTTGCAGATGGAAGGACTAGGTTCCAATCCTGGCTTTTCCACTTACTATATGTGTAACTTTGAACAAGTTAGACTCTCTGGGGATCAGTTTCTTCAGCTATAAAATGGAAAGATTGACTTGAAAGATTTCTCCAAGTCCTGCCAGCTCTACACGTGTGTGTGTGTGTGTGTGTGTGTGTGTGTGTGTGTGTGTTGTATAATTGACCAGATCTTTCCCACAGTCTCTTCTCACAAAGAGGAGGCAGACCATTCAATATGGAACTGAACTTGGAGGGAAAAGCGCAGTCGGCATTTTGGACTGTGGTTTCATTATAAGACTTTAAAGGCAAAAGTTTAAAATTTTAATCCTTGTGCTTTTTAATATAATTGAAACTTTTTTGTTGTTTAGTTATTTTTAGATGTCCAAGTCTCCATGACCCAATGCGGGGCTTTCTTGGCAAAGATACTGGAGTGGTTTGCCATTGCCTTCTCTAGCTCATTTTACAGATGAGAAAATTAAGGCAAACAGAATTAAGTGACTTGATCAGAGTCACACAGCTAATAAGTGTCTGACATAAAAACTCATTTCTTCCTGATTCCAGTCCCAGAACTCTATCTACTGTGCCACCTAGCTGTCACGGTAAAATATGCAAAGGTTTTTTTTTTTTGTTTGTTTGTTTGTTTTCCTGGTTTTGTGGTTGGTGTGAGACATGGTGTAAGGGAGAATTTGGGGGGAGAAAACAGGGGAAATATTGAGAAATCCACTTTTTCACAAGTGTAGATTCAGACTCTGATCCCAAACTCGAGACTCCTGAAAGATTATTTATAGCAAAGAATATAACAATAACAATTCACATCTATGAAAACTTTAATATTCTCCATAACGAACTATAGGGTAGGTAGTGTATGTATTATTGTTCCATTTTACAGATAAGGAAACTGAGGCTCAGAAAAGTGAAATGATTTGCCTAAAGGCCACATTAGCTCAAAAAGTGTCTGAGACGGGGTTGAATATCAGGTCCTCTGACTCCAAGGCCAGAGCTCTTTCCCCTACATCCCTTATCTCATTACCTCTGCAGTCATAGACAGGATGGGGAGGACTTCTGGAGGGCAGGATGAGAAAAGTGGAATTGGTAATTTACCATAGAATTGTAAATAAACCTCCTTTCCCCCACTCTACCATGCCAAATGTCCCATTCTTTAGTTTATGCTTTGAAACTGAGCTCCACTTTTTGTCACTCAGTTCTTGTCTTAGCTGAAATATGAAAGGGGGGAGGAGAAAGAAGAACAGAGGAAGAGAAAGAAGGGAGAATAGAAAACTGAGAAGAGAGACAGAAATATAGACAGAGAGTAGAGAGAGGAAGGGGGGAAAAGGGAGAGATAGAGGAGAAGGGAGGAGGGGAGAGAGAGAGGGAGAGGAGAGAGAGAGAGGGGGAGAGAGAGAGAGAGAGAGAGAGAGAGAGAGAGAGAGAGAGAGAATGATAAGAGGACAAGTCAGTCTTCTGGTGAACCAGGGCAAATAGAACAGTGTCAGAATGACATTTCATAATGATACTGGAAAAGTAATTTGCTCTTTAGGTGAGTGCTTTATCTTCCAGGGGTGTGTAACCCGAAGAATGGTAAATTGACTTGTCCTGGTACCATTTGGTATCCTGGAAGAGGTAATTTACCTCATCATGTCAAGATACTCTACTACACAGAGGTTATTCATTCTCCCTGGTTCAATACTAGAAAAAAGGCTTTGTTCACTATGGGTTCAAACTCAGTAATAAAGTCGCAGAATCAGAGAGGAATGATTTAGGACCATCTAAACAAGTGCATGGAGAGTCTCTTGCCTGTCTCTGGTTGCGGTTTTATCTGATGTTTTCCTTTCAAAGATTTGGCTAATATCAAGGAGACTGGAATAAACCCATTTTCTGTCTTTTCAGTCCTCAGGCTTCCCACACAACTCCAGCACCAACTCAAGGATGACAGTGGGGCAGAGGTAGGCTCATGTCTTACTTTGCCCTATAAAAAGGATTACTCATAGGATCACAGATTTAGAGGCAGAAAAAAACCTTTAGAAACCATAAGATCATAGAGTTAGAACTAGAGGTTATCTCAGAAGGAAACCCAGTCTCAGATACAGGAAGTGACCTGTACAAAGCCAAACAAATACTAAGTGGGAAACAGGACCAATTCACTACATTACCTCCATTAAGAATAAAGGGGGCGGGGCAGCTAGGTAGTGCAGTGAGTAGAGCGTCAGCCGTGTGACCTTGGGTAAGTTACTTAACCCCAATTGCCCTCCAAAAAGCAAAAAAAAAAAAAGAATAAAGGGGGAAAAGCCTCAAAGCTAAGACACAGTACTATAACACAGAGTCTTATTTGTTAGCTAAATATAAATCATCCAAGAGCAGATGCTCATTCTGATTATGGAATAGATGGTGATGAAAAAGTACTCTGGCTGGTTGACTGAAACTTGCTCCTTAGGATAATGAAAGTATTCCATGTCACACAGAGCAGCAGTGATTGGTATGGCTTTTTCTCTGGAGATAGAACTTTGAGGAAGGTTAGTACAGTTGCTAAGCAACTCTCCCACCTTCTCCCCAGCTGTCTGTTCTACAGGGGAAATAGGCACCATGGAAAAGATAAATTAGAAATAAAAGGGAAGGCAGTATAGTAGACCAAGAGACAGATGTGGATTCAGGAAGCAGGGAGTTTGAATACTGCCTAAGACACCAGACCCTAGGATAAAATACTAACTCCTCCATTTGACATTGCAAACCCTTCCCAGTCTGTTCCCAAACTATCTTGACTATTCCCTGCTCATATGTGCTTACTTCCATCCAAACTGTTCTACTACTTTATTTTCTATGTATAGGGCATGACATCTCTTACCTCTATACCTTATGCTGCCATCTACCCCTCCCCTACACACACACCAAAGAACTACCTCCTAACTGATGCCTTCAGATTCTCCTATTCTACAAGGCAAATATATAAAGTAACAGATAAATGTGTATATGTTAATTTAAGGAGAGAGAGAGCAAGAGCCACTGGATGAATCAAGAAAGGCATCCCATACAAGTTAGCACATAAATTGAACCTTACAGGAACTGGGATTCTTTTTTTTTTTTTTACGTGTCTACATTTTTTTCTTTCTTTTTTCTTTTTTTAATTAAACAAATGCTTTATTAACTTCTGTTTTACATCATTCATTTCCGCCAGATTTTGAGTTACTATCATTTTCCCCCCCCCTTGTATTTCCCCTACCCACCCTCCCAGAACAGCAGTCCCACAAGACATCGCTTCCTCCAATCTGCTGTCTCCCCTATCCTCTCCCACACCCCCTTTGACTTTTCCAGTAGAGGAAGGTGAAACTCTGTGTTCCAATGCCTGCACATCTTATCTCCCAACCACAAGCAAAAGAGTATTAATAATAGTATTTATATATATTTGAAACATTTAATCTTAAGACTTTGAATTTCAGATCCATTTCCTTCCTCCCTTGTCACCCATTCCCTCTGGGGAGATAAGTAATTCAGTATAAGTTGTACATGTCTAGCTATGCAAAACATTATCATAATAGATATATTGTACAAGGCTGCTTATAATTCCCTCCCCCTCATCCCACTCCCCACCTGGCCCATTCCCCACTTGATCCTGTCCCTCTTCCATAGTGGGTACCTCCAACCTTCCCTCCCCCCAAGGATGCCCTCCCATCCATCATCCCTTCTCTCCTCCCCCTTACTCCCATTCTGCAGTAGGTTGAGATGCCCCACGTAGTATGTATGTCATTCTCTCCCTGAACCAAATTCAATGAGAATGTGGTTTTGCCTTTTTCCTTCCTATTTTTCCCCTCCCCTGCAACCACTTCCCCGTGCTTCCTCTACATGAGATAGTTTACCCCACCCTGTCTCTCCCAATCTCCTCCTGCCACTTTCCTCTCTCATCTCACAACTTCACCCCTTGAGTATCCCCCCTTCCCAACAAATTCAACATATGCCCTCTATCCATATATAACTGTAACCGTATACACACATTAGCATATGTATTCACATGACCATACACCCTTCTTCCATTATTTTCATAATGAGAAAGATTTCCTCAGTCACTGTTATTGTTTTTCCATATAGGAATGTAAATAGTTCAACTTTGATAAGTTCCTTTTGATTTCTTTTCCCTGATTACCTTCTCAGGCATCTCTTGCTTCTTGTGTCTGGATGTCACATTTTCTATTCAATTCCGGTTTTTTCCTCAAGAGTGCTTGAAAGTCCTCTGTTCCACTGAATGACCATATTTTCCCCTGAAACAAAATACTCAGTTTTGCTGGCTAGGTGACCCTTGGGTTCAGTCCCAGCTCTTTCGCCCTCTGGAATATCATATTCCATGCCCTTTGATCCCTCAGTGTAGAAGCTGCCAGGTCCTGTGCTATTCTGATTGTGTTTCCACAATATTAAAATTGTTTCTTCCTGGTTGCTTATAGTACTTTCTCCCTGATCTGGGGATTCTGGAACCTGGCCATATTATTCCTGGGAGTTTTCTTTTTGGGATCTTTTTCAGGAGGTGATCAGTGGATTCTTTCAACCTCTATTTTGCCCTCTGGAGCTAAAACACCAGGGCAATTTTCCTTGAGAATTTCTTGAAGGGTGATTTCTAGGTTCTTTCTTTGATCATGGCTTTCAGGTAGTCCAATAATTTTTAAATTGTCTCTCCTGGATCTATTTTCCAGGTCAGTGGTTTTTCCCATGAGATATTTCACATTGCCTTCTACTCTCATTTGTTTGGATCTGCTTAACGGCATCTTGATTTCTCATAAAGTCATTAGCTTCCATTTGCTCCAGTCTAACTCTGAAGGAATGAATCTCCTCAGTGAACTTTTGAGATTCTTTTTCCATCTGGCAAATTCGACTTTTTAAGGCATTCTTCTCCTCATTGCCTCTTTGGGCCTCCTTGCCATTTGAGTTAGTCTATTTTTTAAGGTGTTGTTTTCCTCAGTCAGGCTGTTGACCCTCATTTCATACTTTTCCTGCATCCTTCTCATTTCTCTTTCCAATTTTTCCTCCACTTCTCTTATTTGATTTTTAAAGTCCTTCTTAAGGTCCTCTATGGCCTGCAACCCACTATGTTTTCCCCTGGGGCTTTTGGAGCAGGACTTCTGACCTCACAGTCCTCTTCCTGCTCCATGCTTTGACCCTCCTTGCCCCCAAAGTAGGAGTCTAGGGTTGCATTTTTCTGTTTAATTTTGTTTCCTTTGCCTTGGCATGTTGCCACTTAATTACTTCACTTTTGGGCTTGTTGCCACATTATGGCTTTGTGGCCAGATAGGGGAATTTTCGTCCCTAATGTGGGGGGGGGGGCAACTTCCGTTTCTGGCAAGCTGAAAACCCACCCACGACCTCCACCCCAGATCACAATCCAGATCCAGGGAGGTTAAAGCAAGAGCGATTATCCCCCAAGATTGATCACTGGATCTCCCCACAGTTCCCAGGCCAGGAGCTGGAGCTGCCTCTGAAAACTACAAAACGGAGTGTCTCCTCAGTGGCTTCTAGCCCCCAGGGGAGGAAGCCGATGCATTCCCCAAATACTGGTTCCAAAGTCCATAGGACACTAAGCTCTCACTTTGTCCTAGGCATGTCTATGTTGATAATTCTGGGATCCCCACAGCTGCTGGTGTTCTTGGGTCCCTCCAGCTGTTGCTGGCCCTGCCTCCCTGGGGCTAAAACCGAGATGCAGGTGGATGGACCTGTGCTCGGCTCCCTGCGCTCTGTGCACTGCTTGCTGCCGGCTCCCAGACTGCTGAGCTGGTCCTTCCTGCAGGGCTGCTGGGCTGTCCTCAGTGGGAGGTTAGCTTCTCTGTGTCGTTCTTTGGGTGCTGGGGCTCCAGAAGTTGTTCCAAGTCCCCTTTTACATAGTTTGGAGGAAATCTGGGGGCAGAGTGGCTTGGATGCGCTGTTTCTACTCCGCCATCTTGGCTCCGCCACCAGGAACTGGGATTCTAAGGGAGGAGGTGAAGAATGAAAAAGATCTAAGTGGGGATGGGGGAGTGCTGTCTGTATAAAGTCCTGGAGATGGAGTGATGGGTTGGAGAAACATTAACTGTACTACTGGTTCAGTCAGTCTGCACAAAGAGGAGCAATGTGAAAAAAGCTTGAGAAGGTAAGGTAGAGTTAGATTGTGAAGGTACTTTAAATACCAAGGTAAGGAGTTTGATTTTGCCCTAGCGACAATAGGGAACTCCTGAAGCTTCTTTTTTTTCAAATGCTTTATTAACTTCTGGTTTACATCATTCATTTCCACCAGATTTTGAGTTATAATTTTTCCCCCTTTTTCCCCTACCCACAACCCCAGAATAGCAGTCCCACAGGACATCCCCTCCTCCAATCTGCTCTCTCCCATACCCCCTTCGACTTTTCCAGTAAGGCAAGGTGAATCTCTGTGCCCCAATGCCTACTTATCTTATTTCCCAATTATATGTAAAATAATATTAATAATAGTATTCATATATTTTTAAACATTTGTTTTTAAAACTTTGAATTCCAGATTCATTCACTTCCTCCCTTGTCATCACCCACACTTACTGGAAAGATAAACAATTCAGTATATGTTGTACATGTGTAGCTATGCAAAACCTTACCATAGTAGATATATTGTAAAAGACTGACTATATTTCCCTCCCTCTTATCCCACCTCCCACTTGGTCTAATCTCTACTTTGATCCTGTCCCTTTTCAAAAGTGGGTGCTTCCAACTTCCCTCTCCCCCAGCCTGCCCTCCCATCCATCATCCCCCCTCTTATCTTCTTACCCCCTACTCTCCAGTAGGGTGATATATCCTATTTATTGTGTATGTCATTCTCTCCCTGATCCAAATTCAATGAGAATAAGGTTTTGTCTTTTTGCCTTCCTGTTCTTCCACTCCCTTGTAACCATTTTCCCTTGCCTCCTCTATATGAGATATACTCCATTCTGTCTCTCCCCCATCTCGTCGAGTTATATCCTCTCTTACCTCTTAATTTCACCCCTTAAGTATTATCCTTTCCTATTAAATTTGACCTGTGCCCTCTATCTATGTATACCCATAAACTATATATATATATATATATATATATATATATATATATATATATATATATATATATATATATACATTCACATATGCATCCATATGCCCATATACCCTTCTTCAACTATTTTCATACTGAGAAAAGTTTCATCACTTACAGTTATCATTTTTCCATGTAGGAAGGTCAACTTTGATAAGTTCCTTATGATTTCTTTTCCCTGTTTACCTTCTCAAGCATCTCTTGCTTCTTGAACATGAATGTCAAGTTTTCTATTCAACTCTTTTTTTTTCCTCAAGAATGCTTGAAACTCCTCTATTCCACTAAATGACCATATTATGAAACATGATACTCAGTTTTTCTGGGTAGGTGATTCTTGGTTTTAATCCCAGCTCCTTTGCCCTCTGGAATATCATATTCCCAGCCCTTCAATCCCTCATTGTAGAAGCTGCCAGATCCTGTATTATCCTGATTGCATTTACACAATATTCCAATTGTTTCCTCCTGGATTCTTGTGATATTTTCTCCTTGATCTGGGAATTCTGGAACCTGGCTAAAATATTCCTGGGAGTTTTCTCTTTGGGATCTTTTTCAGGAGGTTATCGGTGGATTCTTTCAACCTCTATTTCACTCTCTGGGTCTAAAACATCAGGGCAATTTTCCTTGAGAATTTCTTGAAGGATGATTTCTAGGTTCTTTCTTTGATCATGGCTTTCAGGTAGTTCAATAATTTTTAAATTATCTCTCCTGGATCTATTTTCCAGGTCAGTGGTTTTTCCCATGAGGCATTTCACGTTGCCTTCTATTCTTTCATTTGTTTTTATCTGCTTAACAGCATCTTGATTTCTCATAAAAAGCTTCCATTTGCTCCAGTGTAATTCTGGAGAAATGATTCTCCTCAGTGAGCTTTTGAGATTCTTTTTCCATCTGGCAAATTCGACTTTTTAAGGCATTCTTCTCCTCATTGGCTTTTTGAGCCTCTTTGGCCATTTGAGGTAGTCTATTTTTAAGGTGTTATTTTCCTCAGTCAGACTGTTGACTCTCATTTCATACTTTTCTTGTATTTTTCTCACTTCTCTTTCCATTTTTTCCTCCATTTCTCTTGTCTGCTTCTTAAGGTCCTTTATGCCCTGTAACCAGCTTGTATTTTCATTTGGGGCTTTTGGTGCAGGAGTTCTGACCTCCCAGTCCTCCTCCTGTTCCATGCTTTTATCCTCTTTGCCCCCCAAATAAGAGTCTAATGTTGAATTTTTCAGTTTATTTTGTTTCCTTTGCCTAGGCATGTTGCCACTCAATTACTTGACTTTTGGGCTTGTTGCCACAGTAGGACTTTGCCACCAGGCAGGGGAGTTTCTGTCCCAAACGCTGGAGTTTTCTCACCTGCTGGAGGTATTAGTTGGGTGCCCTCTCTGAAGCCTCCATACACTCTGGCAAGCTGGTCACACACCCCAAGACCTCCACCTCAGACCACAATCCAGATCCAGGAGGGTTAAAGCAAGAGTGATTACTCTCCAAGACTGATTGCCTTATCCTGCTACAGTACACAGGCCAGGAGCTGAAGCTGTGATGTGGTGCTCCCTGTGCAGGCTACTCAGCAGCTTCTCACCCTGGGGGCAAAAGCCGACATGCTCTCCCCACTAGTCCCAGAGTCCACAGAGCAATGAACTCTCACTTTGTCCTTGGCATCTATGTGTTGATAATTCTGGTAACGCCACATCTGCTGGTGTTCGGGAGTCCTTCCAGCAGGCTGCTGGTCAGGCCCACCCTAGGGCTAAAATCTCTGCCTCATGCGGGGCTGGATTTGCCTCCCAGAGTTCTGTGCTGTCCTCTCCCTGCCAGGGTCCCAGGCTGTCCTCAGTGGGAGGTTAGCTTCTCTGTGTCATTTTATGGGTTCTGTACCTCCATAGTTTGTTCAGAGTCCCATTTTACATAAATTGGAAGTTATGTGGGCCAGAGTGCCATGTAAGTGCAGTTTCTACTCTGCCATCTTGACTCCACCCCCATTCCTGAAGCTTCTTGAGAAAGGAAGTAACATGATCAGAATCGTCCTTCTGGAAGATTATTTTTGGTATTCACAGAGGATGGATTGAAGGTAGGAGAGTCTGTAGGTTAGGTGTTCAATTAGTGGACCATTACAATAATAGCTTTGGTTATAGAATAGGGCTTGACATAAGGTAGTAACCAGGTGAATAGAGAGGAAGGGATATATTTGAAAGATCTTATAAAGGTATAATTGCCAAGACTTGACAGCAGACTGGACAGAGGGATGAGAGAGTAGAAATATTCAAGGATGACTCCAAACTTGTGATCATTCAAAGAGCTCTAATTCTCCTGCAGAAAAGTCCAGTATCATTTCCTTTAAGAAGGTGGTGGTTTTATATGTAAGTGGAAAGAAGATGAATGGAAGAAATGCATGGAAGTAGAATCAACAAAACTTGGCAACTAATAATAGGTGAGGGTTGAGTTGGGATTGACTAAAGTTTTGATCCTATTTGATTGGAAGGAAAGAAATGCCTTCAACAGAAATAGGGAAGTTTATGGAAGGAATGGGTTGAGGTCTGTAGAGAAGAGAATTAGTTCTGCTTAGGATATGTTGATTTTTATATACCTGTGGCAAAACCAATTGGAGTTGTCCATTGTGCAGTTGGTGACACAGAACTAGAGTTCAAGAATGTGATTAGTGCTATATTTATAGAGCTGGGTCAAAAGAATCAAAAATAAAATCCATGATAGTAGATGGATCACCAAGAGACAGTATACAGAGAGAAGAGGTCCCAGGACAGAGCTGTGGAACATACAATTAGGGAGCACTTTCTAGGGATCCACTTGAGGTTCTACCCAGGTAATCTGAGTGTCCATCAGTCAATCAACAAACATTTATTAAGTTGCTAATATGTGCCAGCACTGTGCTAGGTGCTGGGATATAAAAATAAAAGTCTGCAGTCCTTGTTCTCAAGGACATTACATCCTGCTAGAAGAAAACACACACACACACACACACACACATATACACACATTCATGTTTGTGTAAATATGTATGTATGTGTATGTATATATATATGCATACACATATATACACACATATATACATGTGTATGTATATATATGCGTACATATATATGTATACACATGTGTGTTTTATATAATTACATTTGACTATAGGAATAAAACTGAACCTATGGTTTCATTAGTATAGAATATTTCTGATAAGAAGATTATTGTTACCACTATAGATCAGCCCCTTCTCTATAGTTTAGAGAGTTACAGGGAAACCAATTAGAAGATTATTGCAATAGTTTGGGTAAGAGGTGATGAGGGCCTTAAATCAGGCGTTGGTTTGCTGGGTAGAAAATATGTGAGAGGTGTTATAAAGGTAGAATCAACAAGGCTTAACAATATCTTGGATGTATGAAGGTGAGGGAGAGTTAAGAATAAAGGATGACTGAGGTTGTGAATCTGGGTAATTAAAAGATTTGTGGGAAATATAAAGAAGAAATAGGGAAGTATAAAAGAGGGGTGAATATGGGGGGAAAGATACTGAATGCCATTTTGAACATATTGAATTTGAGATCAGAGACAGAGACAGAGAGAGATTGGGGTTGATGAAATCATCTGAATAGAAGTTATAATTAAATCCATGGGAGTAGATTAAGTTAACAAGAGAAAGGATTTAGGATAAAGTCTTGGGCTATAAACACAGTTTGGAAATAAGGATGATCATCCAGTAAAGGAATTTGGTTTTTTGTTTTTGTTTTTTTATATGGCCTTCTAGTCATGGCTCCTATTTCACCAAATTTCAGTTGCTCAGCACAGCACTCAGCACAGTTCCTGGTACATAGTAGGCACTTAATTAATGTTCTTTTTAATTGAATTATATTATACCTTTAGGGTCAAATTGTCTTCCTTGCATTGTTGTCTTTAGTTTGCCTAACTTAGTAACTGTACTTTGTATGTCCATATCTCAGTCTGTGGGTTTTATTGCTGGATTCCTTCCTAGATTTTGCCACCAATAAATTTTTGCATATCCCTCCTATTAGTCTTCCTACATTATAAAAAACTTTCCATGGCGGCACCGCGCAGAGCACAGAGCGCAGGAGCTGAGCTGAGCGGAGCCCAGGTCCGCGTGAGCCGAGGTTTTAGCCCCAGGGCGGCAGGGCCAGCAGCCAGCTGGAGGAACCCCAGAACACCAGGATCAGTGGCGACTCCAGAATTATCAACATAGGCATGCCTAGGACAAAGTAAGAGGTTAGTGTCCTATGGACTTTGGGACCTGTATTTGGGGAATGCGTCAGCTCCCTCCCCTGGGGGCTAGAAGCTGCTGAGGAGACACGGCATTTTGTAGTTTTCATAGGCATTTCCGGCTCCCAGCCTACAAATCGTGGGGAGATCCAGCGATCAGTCTTGGGGGGTAATCGCTCTTGCTTTAACCTCCCTGGATCTGGATTGTGATCTAGGGTGGAAGTTGTGGGTGGGTTTACAGCTTGCCAGAAACAGAAGTTGCCCCCCACACGTTCAGGACGAAAATTCCTCTATCTGGCCTTAAAGCCATAGTGTGGCAACAAGCCCAAAAGTCAAGTAATTAAGTGGCAACATGCCAAGGCAAAGGAAACAGAAAAATGCAACCCTAGACTCCTATTTTGGGGGCATAGAGCGGGAAAAGGACTGTGAGGTCAGAAGTCCTGCTCCAAAAGCCCCAGGGGAAAACATGAGCGGGTTGCAGGCCATAGAGGACCTTAAGAAGGACTTTAAAAATCAAATAAGAGAAGTGGAGGAAAAATTGGAAAGAGAAATGAGAAGCATGCAGGAAAAGTATGAAATGAGGGTCAACAGCCTGACTAAGGAAAGCAACACCTTAAAAATAGACTAACTCCTCTTCCTCTCCCTCTCCCTCCTCCCTCTTCCTCCCCTTCCTCCTTCCCTCCCTCTCCTCCTCCTCCTCCCCCCTTTTCCTTCCTCCTCCCCCTCCCCCTCCTCCTCCCTCTCTCTGTTCCCCCCTGCTCTCCTCCTGTCTCTTGCTCTGGTTTTTCACTCTGACCTATCTCACTTCTCCCATGCCTCCTTCAGTCCCACCCCCCTCAACTTATCTCACTCCCCCCTCCCTGCCGCAGGTCTTGGCCTCTGCCCTTTACCAGATGGCAGGATCCCATGGAAGTAACATTGGCCCAGCATGTGGGAAAGGAACACTGAAGGAGAAAGACCCAAGGATTGAGAGCACATGGGAGGTGAAATGGCCATGGCAAGTGAGCATTCAGAATAGGCAGCACCACCTGTGCGAGGGCACCCTTGTCGACATCCACTGGGTGTTCACTGCATCCCACTGTTTCCAGAGAACCAATGACCCAACTGTCTACCACGTTTTAATGGGCATCCACGAGCTGTATGAGGAAAACCCCAGGTCTCTCAGGGTTGGAGTGAAGGCAATTTTTAGGTACCCAGCTACCACAAAGATTCAACCTTTTGAACAAGATATAGCTCTGCTCCTCCTGGAGTTCCCGGTGAAGGTCTCTCCATATGTCATGCCTGTCTGCCTCCCAAAACCAAGCATGGATTTTGAAGAGAAGGGCTCTTTCTGGATGACAGGCTGGGAAAGACCTACCAACATAGTGTTAAAGGTGAAGGCCTCCTCTCTCCAGGAGGTCCAGGTTCCTTTTATTAAGAATAATGACTGCAATGCCCTCTTTGCATCAATGGTGAATCTCATGACTGACAAGATGGGGTAGAAGATAGAGGACGACAAGCTGTGTGCAGGGGACATCAGTAACCCCAAAGTCATCTGCCTGGGAGATGTTGGGAGCCCCCTGGTCTGTGAATTCTCCAAGATCTGGACGCAGGTGGCCATGGTGAGCTGGAGCACTGGGTGTTCTCCCACCTACCTGACCATATTCACCAGACTGATCCCTTATCTGGAGTGGATAGAAAAGACCAGAAGAATCTCCTTACTAATCACTAGGAAAGCTGGCAGGAGAGAGAAGCTCAGCAGCAACACATGGTGGTGATCTGGCACACACACCACATCCCCCCTGCTCCTTGTCCCCATGCAGATTATGCTCCTGCACTGGGTGTTCGGCCTGGGCCTCCTGATGGCCCCGTGAAGGCTTCTGCCCCATGGCCTTCCCCCTCATGGGGCAGAAGGGTGGCTCCTCTGTCCCATCTTTCCTAGCTTTCACATGGGCTTTCCTTCCCACACACATCATCCCCTCATTGTCCCTTCAGACTAGTCCCCCACTCACAGGATAGTAGGTGAATTTTCCAGGAGGGCAATGGGGCCTGGTGTCCAAGTGGGCAGTGGGGAGGGTGTAGGCCAGGGAAGAGGATGGGGCAGGATCTTCTTCTGGAGGCTGCTGAGAGCCCTGAGGGGCTGGAGACAGACAGTCCCTAAGTGGTAAAAAGACACCAAGATTGATGGTTTCATTAAACTGTCAAAATGAAAAAAAAAATAGACTAACTCAAGTGGCAAAGGAGGACCAAAAGGGCAATGAGGAGAAGAATGCCTTAAAAAGTCGAATTTGCTAGATGGAAAAAGAATCTCAAAAGTTCACTGAGGAGATTCATTCCTTCAGAGTTAGACTGGAGCAAATGGAAGCTAATGACTTTATGAGAAATCAAGATGCTGTTAAGCAGATCCAAACAAATGAAATATTAGAAGGCAATGTGAAATATCTCATGGGAAAAACCACTGACCTGGAAAAAATTCAGGAGAGATAATTTAAAAATTATTGGACTACCTGAAAGCTATGATCAAAGAAAGAACCTAGAAATCACCCTTCAAGAAATTCTCAAGGAAAACTGTCCAGATGTTTTAGATCCAAAGGGCAAAATAGAGGTTGAAAGAATCCACTGATCACCTCCTGAAAAAGATCCCAAAAAGAAAACTCCCAGGAATATTATAGCCAGGTTCCAGAATCCCCAGATCAAGGAGAAAATTCTACAAGCAGCCAGGAAGAAACAATTTCAATATTGTGGAAACACAATCAGAATAGCACAGGACCTGGTAGCTTCTACACTGAGGGATTGAAGGGCATGGAATATGATATTCCAGAGGGCAAAAGAGCTGGGAATGAATCCAAGGGTCACCTACCCAGCAAAACTGAGTATTTTGTTTCAGGGGAAAATATGGTCATTCAGTGGAATAGAGAACTTTCAAGCATTCTTGAGGAAAAAAACCAGAGTTGAATAGAAAATTTGACATCCAGACACAAGAAGCAAGAGATGCCTGAGAAGGTAATCAGGGAAAAGAAATCAAAAGGAACTTATCAAAGGTGAACTATTTATATTCCTATATGGATAAACAATAACTGTGACTGAGGAAATCTTTCTCACTATGAAAATAATGGAAGAAGGACGTATGGTCATATGAATACATATGTGAATGTGTGTATATATGTTTACAGTTATACATGGAGAGAGGGCATAGATTGAATTTGTTGGGAAGGGATGGTACTTAAGGGGTGAAATTATGAGGTGAGAGAGGAAAGTGGCAAAAGGAGATAGGGAGAGACTGGGTAGGGTAAACTATCTCATGTAGAAGAAGCAAGGGGAAGTGGATGCAAGGGAGCGGAAGAATAGGAAGGCAAAAAGGAAAAACCACATTCTCATTGAATTTGGTTCTGGGAGAGAATGACATACATACTAAATGGGATATCTCAACCTGAAGCAGAATAGGGGGAAGGGGGATGAGAGGAGGGATGGTGGATGGGAGGGCATCCTCAGGGGGAAGGGAGGTTGGAAGTACCCACTATAGAAGAGGGACAGGATCAAGTGGGGAATGGACCAGGTAGGGGGTGGGATGAGTGGGAGGGAATTATAAGCAGCCTTGTACAATATATCTACTATGGTCATGTTTTGCACAGCTAGACATGTACAATATATACTGAATTACTTATCTTCCCAGAGGGAATGGGTGACAAGAGAGGAAGGAAATGGATCTGAAATTCGAGGTTTTAAGACTAAATATTTCAAGTATATATAAATACTCTTATTAATACTCTTTTGCTTGTAATTGGGAGATAAGATTTGCAGGCATTGGGACACAAAGATTCACCTTCCTCTAATGGAAAAGTCGAAGGGGGTATGGGAGAAGATAGGGGAGAGAGCAGATTGGAGGAAGCGATATCTTATGGAACTGCTATTCTGGGAGGGTCGGTAGAGGAAAAACAGGGGGGGAAAGAATTGTAACTCAAAATCTGGCAGAAATGAATGATGTAAAACAGAAATTAATAAAGCATTTGTTTAATAAAAAAATCAGTTCTTACATACTGTGCTTATTACTGTGCACAGTGTTCTGATGGTTCTGCTCCCCCTCACTCAGCATCAGTTCACATGAATCTTTCTAGGTTTTTCTGAAGTCCCCCTGGTCATCATTTCTTATAGCACAATAGTGTTCCATTACATTCATATACAACTTGTTTATCCATCCCCCAATTCATGGGCATCCCCTCAATTTCCATTTCTTGACCACCACAAAGAGAGCTGCTATAAATATTTTTGTACATGTGGAATAATTTGTTCTCAGTTAAGGGGGCAGTGGTATTCTGACCCCACAGCAAAGTGCTTGGAAAGGCTTCCCTCTCAGATCTTTTGGAAATGCCCTCTCTAACTCAAAATGTATAGAACTTATAACTGGTATTAAACAGAAGTAGAGTCTAAACATTTCAGGGATATTATTGAAAGAATTCTTACAGTGAATGCAGCTGGGACTAAATGATCACTGACTTCCAACTTTAAAGAGTCTATGATTTCATGACCTAGGCTCTGGGTATACTCATTATTTTTTGAATGAAACCTTCACATCACTCAGCACAGTTTAAGCTGATGAGAGAGTAAGTGACAATAATGAAGCTTCAGGAAATTTTTCCTTTTTTTTACAGATCTTGACATGTGAATTTATAGAGAGATTATATAGGCTAAGTATTTCCTTCCTGAATTGAATTTACGCAGATTTCTGGGGTGTATATAATATGTTCATGTCCAAGTGTTCCAAAATCATCCTTTCCTTGAACCTAGAGTCTTCCATACTTGTGACCATATGCTCAGGCTCTCTGTAATCCATGAACAAAGATGAATCAAAAATAAGGTGTAATTCAAAGTCAGAAAGGAAAAAAAGGGTCAGAAAATGAAAGTTCTGTAAGGTTCACAGGAATCCACATTCTGAGGATAAAATTACCTGGCTCCTTCCCAGAAGGCATTACTTCAAAATTTCAGTCGTCTATGATTTCACTGGTGTTGGTGATGATGCAGAATGCCACTCCTCTCTGGGGCATAGTGGATAGAGAACTGGGACTGGAACTTCTGGACTCAGGAAGAAAGACCTGAACTCAAAATTCACTTCAGATACTTGCTAGCTGTATGAACCTAGGCAAGTCACTTAACTGCCATCTGCCTTGGTTTCCTCAACTATAAAATGAGGATAATAATAGCACCTGCCTCAGAGGGTCATTGTGAAGATAAAATGAGGTAATGTTTGTATAGCACTTAGCACAATGCATGGAACATTATAGGGCTTAATAAATTCTTGTTCTCTTTCCCTCTGCTCTCCCCTCCCTGTGCTTTAGTAGACATTTGTGAGTTGCTGTGGAGAGACAATCCCCAAGCAGCTAACCTGCTGATGAGCTTCTCCAAATATATTTAGACTGGCAATAGACATATAGTCCACCACTGTACTAACCATCTTGGTAAGATGGGGAAAACTTGAAATTTTCTGGCATAGTCTTTGAGAACTTCAAGGTCACTACCATGGCACAATATGGAATTGGAGTCGGGGTTTAATTTAGGGAAGGAATTGAATTCCTTTCATGAAGAAGCCCATCCCAAAATATGCTTCGGAGAGGTGTTTCCTTGGAGACTGAGGTTCCTCCCTAAATGTCATTAGCCAGTAACCTCAAATGTAATAAATTCCATATTAGCTGTAAATTTGGAAATAGTAACATTATGAAAGTAGGACAAATTGAGGAACTGTGATGTAATGAAGAGATCAAAAAAAGAGGTAGTCTAAAAAAAGGAGAGTCTCAGAGCAAGAACTAGTCAGTGTGTCTCTGACACGGCCCATGAAAGAGGATGCCCCAGTCCTCTGATATGAACATTCTGGTTCACTTGGTAGGTGTGCCATTTTTGTCAAAAAGTGATTCATCAAGCCACCATAGTTTAATGAAAACCGTCCCTTGATATTTTTCAAATGTCTCTCCCCCAATTCTGCATTCACAAAAACCTTTTAGTTATTATCAAAATTTCAGAGACACTTCGGTAATGGGTAGGTGTTTGCATGGCCACATGACATGCGGTTTCCAGTTAGTTTAACATATAAATATTCAAGTTTAACTGAATAAATGGACATCTTTGTGGTGTGTCTTTGCCTTTTTACCCCTAATGCCAAGGGTAATTTCTTATACAAAAAAAGCTACTTACTAAATATTTATTAACTGTTTTTCTTTCTTTGGTCCAAACTTATTTCATTGGCTTTGGGGAATGCCCATTTTATAAATTTCTTCCACTGATACAGATCACAACTCATCTATAACTTACAGGCCATTGTCACACCCCTAGGATGTGTAAGAGACAGGGCTTGAATCTACTTCTTGCTGACTCTGAGACAGGCCCTTCTGTCCACTGTGCTTACTTGCTTCTTTTATGAGTGTGGTTAACATACATCAGCTCCCTCAAGACAGATCAGCTCTGGGTGAAATGATAAAACCAAAGATGGGTTTTCCATCTTATTTTAAAAAATGTTTTATTGATAATTTTGGTTTTTATATCACAGTGATTTCTGGATATATGCACTCCCTTTCCAAATCAGTAATTATTAGAACTGAGGACTAGATTCTCAGAGTTCAAGAGTAACTATGACCTGTGAAGCCTGACGTAAAACGTTCTGCTAATCTCCCAATCCGGACAGTAGAATCTCTTTTGGACATTATCTTTGAGTGCTGAGTTGCTTCAAAGTGATCATCCCATCTTTCTTTGTCCTACCAAAGCTTGGACACCAAGATCAAGTCTTATTCCTCCCCCCCCCTCCCCAGCTTTCCCTGGTTCTCCTAGGACACACCAATCTCTCCTTTCTCTGAGCTTCCCCCAAAGCACTCAGATTCCTACCAAAACAATTTAACACTTAATTACATTCTAATTTATATTGTTCTAGTTCTAATTGTTTCATGTATGTTGATCTTTTCCCCCGACAGCACAGTAAGGTCCTTGAGGGAAGGTTCCAAGGTTAGAAGACTCTTTGGTATTTTGTCCCTCGCCTCCCCTGCGTCTCACCATCTCTAGAACACAGTGCTAGGCACAGCCGTGGCACTACATGAGTGAATCCTAGTCTTGATTTTTCCATCCAGATGCTCTATCATTAGGATTGCTTCACTAAGACTGATTTTCCAGCTCTTCCTCGGTCTCCACTAGTACTCTCCTACATCTAGAATGATCTTACCAACATCTTTTTGCCAGCAAGATAAATGCATCTCTTACTCAACCCTGGATATCTGAAATGCTCCGATGACCAAATTTCAGCTTGGTTCAGAAGGGAAAGGAGAGCTAAGTGACCTGGCAAGACCACACTAATGGCCAAGAAGGTGTCCCAAAACATCAAAGTAGGCAAATGCAATTTCCCTTAGGTTATTAGTAAATGATTATATCTCCTTTGAAGCAACAGAACTGGCCATTCCATTTTATTTGTCCCACATCCTGTGGGACATGTAAGAGAAACTAAAACATTTCTATGAATGGAATTGTTTTTTCATTAACACAGGATTGTTTTAATCCCTTTCTTTAAAAAAAAATAGACTAACTCAAATGGCAAAGGAGGCCCAAAAGGGCAATGAGGAGAAGAATGCCTTAAAAAGTCGAATTTGCCAGGTGGAAAAAGAATCTCAAAAGCTCACTGAGGAGATTCATTCCTTCAGAGTTAGAATGGAGCAAATGGAAGCTAATGACTTTATGAGAAATCAAGATGCTGTTAAGCAGATCCAAACAAATGAAAGATTAGAAGGCAATGTGAAGTATCTCATGGGAAAAACCACTGACCTGGAAAATAGATCCAGGAGAGATAATTTAAAAATTATTGGACTACCTGAAAGCCATGATCAAAGAAAGAACCTAGAAATCATCCTTCAAGAAATTCTCAAGGAAAATTGCCTGATGTTTTAGACCCAGAGGGCAAAATAGAGGTTGAAAGAATCCACAGATCACCTCCTGAAAAAGATCCCAAAAAGAAAACTCCCAGGAATATTATAGCCAGGTTCCAGAATCCCCAGATCAAGGAGAAAATACTACAAGCAGCCAGGAAGAAACAATTTCAATATTGTGGAAACACAATCAGAATAGCCCAGGACCTGTCAGCTTCTACACTGAGGGATCAGAGGGCATGGAATATGATATTCCAGAGGGCAAAAGAACTGGGAATGAACCCAAGGGTCACCTACCCAGCAAAACTGAGTATTTTGTTTCAGGGGAAAATATGGTCATTCAGTGGAATAGAGGACTTTCAAGCACTCTTGAGGAAAAAAACCAGAATTGAATAGAAAATTTGACATCCAGATGCAAGAAGCAGGAGATGCCTGAGAAGGTAATCAGGGAAAAGAAATCAAAAGGAACTTATCAAAGTTGAACTATTTACATTCCTATATGGAAAAACAATAACTGTGACTGAGGAAATCTTTCTCACTATGAAAATAATGGAAGAAGGACGTATGGTCATGTGAATACATATGTGAATGTGTGTGTAAAAAAAATCAAGCTTATTTCCACATCTAGCCTGGCCCTCTGCAATTTTTGAGTTTTGTTCTCTCTTCCCTAGACAACACTCCAAGCCTTTTGAATTGGGGCCAGAGTCCCCAGCCTTCATCTCTATGCTAAGGAAGCTAGAGGACAGCTATATTAAGAGTATTTGATGCCCATCAAAGCATTTGGGGACAAGAGTGGGCTATGCCAGGTACTTCTGGGAAATAGTGAAGAATGGGCTTCATGTTCTGCGTGTGGGGAAAAGAGTAAATCATTACTGTCCCCAGATACCCTCAGCATCCTGATTCATTTTTTTCTTTATTAATTTGTTGGTTTACTGTGAGTTTACAAGATTTAGCTCCCCGGTTCTTTGAGTTTCAAATTTTCTTTCCCTCCCTCCCCTTCCCTTCCTCCCCCCACCTTTGGCCCATGGTGGCATACAATCAGGTATAGGATCTGCAGATATTTTCACATTAGACATTGATCAGGTTGAAAAGAAGGATTGTAACAGATGGAATGAACAATGAGAAAGAGGAAACCAAACCAAACAAGAAAGAGAAAGAGAGCAGGTAATTTGCTTCCATCTGCATTCAGACTCTGTTCTTTCTGGTTCTTTCTCTGAATGTAGACATCTCTCTCCATCATGAGTTTTTTGGAATTTACTTGTAGTCCTGCATTTCTGAGAAGAGTCCAGTCTATTAAAGTTGGATATCACACATATGTTGTATCTGTGATGGTGTACAAATTTTTCCTGGTTCTGCTCTTCTCACTCAGCATCAGTTCGTATAAGCATCTCCAGGTAGATATGAAGTCCATCTGCTCTTCGTTTTTTATGGTGCAATAGTATTCCATTACATTCATATACCATAACTTGTTTAGCCATTCCCCAATTGATGGGCATCCCCTTGATTTCCAATTCTTGGCCACCACAAAAAGAGCTGCTATAAATATTTTTGTACATATGGGTCTTCCTCCCGCTTCTGTGATCTCTTTGGGATAAAACCCTAGAAGTGGTATTGCCGGGTCAAAGGATATGAAATTACTTATAGCCCTTTGGGCATAGTTCCAGATTGCTCTCCAGAATGGTTGGATCAGTTCACAACACCACCAGCAAAGTATTAGCATTCCAATTTTTCCACATTCTCTCCAGCATTTATCATTTTCCTGTTTTGTCATCTTAGTCAATCTGACTGGTGAGATGTGGTACCTCAGAGTTGTTTTGATTTGCATTTCTCTAATCAGTAGTGATTTAGAGCATTTTTTTTCATATGCTTATAGATATCTTTAATTTCTTCCTTTGAGAACTGTCCATATTCTTTGACCATTTATAAATTGGGCAAGTCCTGATTCATTCTTAAACCTTTCCTGGAAGTGTTCAATGGGTTCCTAAAAGTAATGGGTTGACCCTAGAATTCTTCCCCTTCCTTAGAATTTCACTTTATTAGGAGGTATTCTGAAAGGCCCTGGATAAATTCAGCTTCCCTCCCTGTTTCCTCTCCCTTTGAATCATTCCTCAGAAAACTGGGACCAAGGTTTAGTGAGTATCCTTCAGACTTACCCATGTCATCACCCTGGATGATGAGAGTTAGGTCTTAGCTCAAGAATCCCCTTGGATATCTGAAGCACAAAAAATCTTCTTTCTAAAATCCAGGGCACAAGACTGAAGTATATAGGAGGCAAACTTCAAATTCACCCCTCTTTACAGTATCAACACCATGGTAAAAAGTGGTGGTCATTTCAGTTTTTCTTGGGGCATGACATTTCAATGAGCCACTAAGTGCTGTCGACAAGAATTATGCAAAGCTCACATGACATTAATTTTGCAGAACAAAGAAAGGATTTCTGGGTTTTGGCATCAGAAGACCTGAATTCAAGTTCTGACTCTGTCACATGCCAGATATGTGACATTGGGTAAGCTTCATCTGGATCTCAGTTTCCTCACCTATAAAATAAGCAAATGAGTTAGATATGACGGCCCCTAAGGTCACTTCTGCCTCCTACATCCTGACAACCTTTGGTGATTCAATTTTGTTGAATGTGGTTCACCACTGGTCTTTTAAATTGCCCCTTATTCTCCTACCCTTCCATCAAATAATTAAGACACTGGGCTACAACACATTTTTTGTTTTGGTCACTCTTTTTCAATTGTGTCCGACTCTTTGTGACCCCATTTGGGGTTTTCTTGGCAAAGATGCTGGAGTGATTTGCCATTTCCTTCTCCAGCTCATTTTACAGATGAGATAACAAAGGGAAACAGGGCTAAGTGACTTGCCCAGAGTTATTCTGCTAAGGGCCTGAAACTATATTTGAACTCAGGGAGAAGAATCTTCCTGACTCTAGTTTCAGCACTCTATCTACTGTACTACCTAGCTTCAAGGTTGCTTATTTTATTTGTGTGCTCTGTTTTTAATGGCTCACATATGTGTAAATACATTCATGCATATATACATATAATGATATATAACATCTTATATATGTATATTTTTCACTATTGTTTGTCTCACCTCCACCCATTAGTTTTTGGAGAGTAGAGACATCTAACATTTCCTTTGTAATGTTTCAATGTCTGGTGCCAGTTTGAAAAAGATCAGGCACTTAGGATAATTGATCTAGAGCTGGAAGGAACCTCAGAGATCCTCTAGTTCAACACCCTCATTGTACAGAAAAGAAAATTGAGGCCAAAAGAGGTTAAGTGACTTGTTCAAGGTTATCCAGGCAGTAAGGCAATCCAGTATGGTTCTGGAAGAATTGACAGGTGCCATCCCTATTAGATCAGAATAATTTGACCCCTGGTCCTCTGATTTTAATGCTAGTGATTAATCCAATGTGCCACACTGCCACACTTCATAGTAATTTCATAAGTAACCAATGACTGCCTATCTCCAGCAATCAAATCAGGTGTTTAAGCAATTGTTCTCCTTCACCTGCCATAATAAAATCTATTATACTTTAATACCCCAAAGCTATGTAATTTTCTTGGTGTTGCATTTCCCACACCAATACCAATCATAACCTCTCTGAAGGTCTTTATAAGTTCCTCTGTCTAAAAATATTTTCTTCACATTCAAGAAGCCCCTCATAAATATTAATCCATTTTACTACTCTTGCTCTATACCTTTCTAATTTGATAGGACCTCTCATGACATATGCTTTTCTAGAAAAGCCTTTGAGAAACAAGGGCCACCTCTGTACCATCATGATGAATTTGAATAGGACTTTGGTGGAGGGAAAAATGTATACACATTGGAATAAAATAATCTCTGTGTTGTTGAATTATAATCAGAAGGTTTCAATGGTTTGTTTTTAAACAATAAATATTTTAAAAGAGACTTGAAATATCGTACAATAAGAAGTCTTCCAGAAGACTAATCATATAGGTGTGGGTTTTTTACTTAGAAGAAAAGGCATTAAAGAGCTCTTTCTGTGTTAAGACTTGTATAACCATTGTAGAGATGGCAAAACTATTATAGAGGTATCACTGCCACCATAAACAATCACAAGCCTGAAAGATGTCCTCTTTTGCCCTCATCTCCAAACAAGCCTAAGACCAAGTCTGTGATTTGCTCAATAATTCATGATTCACTCAATTATTTACCACTACACAAAGTATTAAGTGTCTTCTCATAACTGAGGTTGGTCTTGATCTTCACAGGCAGGTAATTCACAGTTCCAGATTTGAAACTAAAAAGTCACTTCTTATTGAATTAGTCCTGAGCAGAATCAAAGACTGAGCATCAATTGAGTGGATGGCATGTTAAGAGGTACTGGTCTACTTCAGCCCAGTGGCATTTTTAAAGCATCTTGAATTTGTACCCAAAATAACTTGAAAATCAACATAGAAAACAATATTTGGAAGCAAAATAAATTAAGAAAACATCTTTCCTCATTTCATGGGATTCTAGACAATCTCTTGCTCCTGATCTCCCCTCCATGTGATTCTTTACTAAAGGTACAGTAAATATGTTTGATAGGAATCAACTTGGATTTGGAAAATGTCCATATTATTTGCTATTACATGAGTTAGAAAGTCAGGGCTGTTGTTTTTTGAGGTAGGTACTTGAGGTATACCTAGCCAATAATAGTAGGTACTCAATAAATGATTTTTGATTGATTGGTTAATAGGAAGGCAGTAGCTAGCTACTGCTAATAGAGCTAACAAAACTTTGCTGGCCATGGAGGGCAATTAAAAAAAAAGATAAATAGCAGATTTGAAGCAGTAATTTATTCTTTGTAAAATTCCCCAAACTCCAAATTTGTCTAATTTCCATTTAAAACAGTTGACAAACCATCTTCTAAACTACCAGCACATTTTTAGAAAATGTCATATTTTTTATTTTATTTACATATTTAGTTAAAAGCAGAATAGGATAACAGCAAACACAGAAGAATTTATCCTATCAGGCGCTTCTACCCTGGAACCTAAGAAATAGCTGCCTTTTGTACAAAATTCCCTGATTTGTTATTGTTTGTCTAGCATGGTGGCTAAAGGCACCACTTGGATGAAGCCACATGTATGACAACCTATGCTAGATTTTGACTTTACATGTCCGCTTACGTTTTGCCAGTTCAACTCTGGGAAAGCCTAAACCCTAATAAGGTAGGGTCCTTATTCTCATATTCATTAGCTCATAATACATAACCTAGAATTCCAGAGAAAAGTGTCGTTTTTTAAAGTGCCCAATGTATAAGCATAAATCAGGTGTGAAACTTGATTATCCATTATTCAAGGAAGAAAACACATAATAGAGTCAAGAGCTGCCAAGAATACCACTATAAGCTTAGTTGAGCCACTGCTCCATGTTGGGATCACTGGGGGACACTGGCATTATGGGGCAGAGAAGAGCTATCTTTCAGCCTTTGTTGAAAGCCTTCTTTCACTTGAAAGGTTGTGTCTAAGAGGTTTTACATTATCTTCTACTCTCAGTGACACTCTATCATCAGCTCTTATACCTTAGCTGCCAATCAGGAGATTCTCAGCAGGTGAAATTCTCCTATGGTTGTTTAGAATTGTGGTTGCACATGATCTGGTAGGGTTGGAGAGGGCAGCCACTATACTTGAAAAAAATAAATATTTATTTGCTTTATGTTCTAAAAATACTTTAATTTCTTCATTCTATAGCAAGGGTTTCATCTAAATAAGATTTGGCTATAAAATCTATTACTAAAATTCTGCCTTGAAGATTTATTTTGTCATGAGGACATGAAGATAACCCTGGGTTCTCAAAGGTTATGCCACTAAAGTCCACATTCTGGAAAGTCTTACAAAACTAGAAAGCTTCTGAGTAAGTGTCCAGATGTGCACTGGGTCAGACTAATTAGGTGTGGGGAGGCTTATCACTGGAAATTTGGGGCCTCAGCTAATGACTTGTTTTGGGGCATAACAGCTCACAAAACTGTCTTCTAGAGCTTAGGAGGAGGTTCAAGATAGTTCCTTGAGTAACTGTATTTCAAATAACTTTTTTTCCTCTACAAAATGGCAATAATGCTTTTTCAACAGGAATGAGAATCAGTGAGATGATGTGCCAAAGATTTTATGATGTTAAATTTGCTTTTTAAATCTTGCTATTCAGTCATCCATTCAACAAACATATGGAACACTGTTCCATAGTATCAATGGTACTAACCACTATATATATAGTACTGTATAGTACCAAGCATTAACAACAGACGATTTTTAGAAACCTTGCAGTCCTGTACTCAGGAGTACTGAATATACAACACATAGTCTGTGCACATTACATACATATGCACATATGTGTAACAGTACACATCATTCACAAATTTAATGTGTGTGCATGTATGTATACATGTAATACATATGTAATACATGTACATACTCATTAAGCATATGTATATCATGTATACATGCATATATGCACACATAGATATAGATATATTTCTGACTGTGTAAAATGAATTTGTTCCTGTACATTTTAGTTCATCTGTTAGTACCCTTTTGACTCAGTTTTCAAAATGCATTTACTTAAAGATATGAAATGATTCAATCTTCCCAAATGGTACATGATTTGCATCACATTAGCCTATAACAATGGTCATAAGGTTCAGAATTTTAAGGGTCTTTATGGAAACTCTAGTCCTATAACATCATTTTGCATATGAGGAAACTGAGGACAAGAAGATTGTAACAGACCTCTCCAGTGTCACACAAGTACTCAGTATCAAATTTAAGATTCAAAACAAAACCCCTTGACTACATATTCTGTGTATTTTCTGCTATACCATGCATTTTTCTAGTGTTCATTATTCTTGTTTTAGAGCATTTAGTGATGTCAAATGATAGCTAAGAGGTCAGAAGAAGCATTAATTTTTTAGAAATATAATGTGGACGATTTAATCAACAAAACAATTATTAAGGGCCAACTGAATGCCAAGTACTGTTATGGGCATTGAGACAAAGATAAAAATGAAACAGTATCTGCCTTCAAGGAGTTTGCATTCTATTGGGGGAGATAATATATATATATATGGGTACATATAAAATGTAGGCAAAGTAAATGCAAAAATTATTTTATGGATGGCACTAGTTGCCTTGGAGAACTGAGATTTAAAAAAATATTGTTAACAAACACTGATTAGGCTTCTAACTGCATTTGATGCCACACAAAGAGAATTATTCAGATATTGTCCTTGACCTCAATGGCAGGGAAGAGAGAGAGAGAGAGAGAGAGAGAGAGAGAGAGAGAGAGAGAGAGAGAGAGAGAGAGAAGGAGAGGGAGAGAGATCAGTGAAAGGCAATACCAGTTTTGAATATAAACTTCTATAGTAAAACCTTATGGAAAATAATGGTGGAAAGTTATGAGTATAAAATAATGAGAAATAGAGGAGGAAAAAACCATTTCAAAGAAAGCATGGGGGAAAAACCCAACTAACAGTTATACTGAGATAATTTAGGAATGAAACAAGAAGGACTATAAACAGGTGAAAGGTGAATTAAGATCTGAGGGGATTTTTATAGTAAATTATTTTTTCCACCAAAGTCAACAAAGTCATCATGACAGAACTCTAACATCACAGTTCTGTTTGGAGAGGAAGTGGTAATGGTACTTAAAAGGTCAAAAATGGGAAAATCAGCTGTACTAGACAAAATATACACAGAGGAAGTCTGCATTGCAGTTGATGCAATGTCAAAGTCCTTGAAGGAAGAGAAGAGAAAGAAAAAAACCAAAGATATAGAAAAAATCTCCGACCTTATTTTACCCTCCACAAATCCCCCCAAAACAAAAACAAAGCCATAAAAACCCTACCAAGTCTGAGAGAATGTAAATAATTACTGACCAACATATTTACTTTCTGATCTATATAAATTTTTTATGAGATTCCCTCTTAACAGGGTCTGAGGGAATTCTTTATAAGGACATTAGAAGGGAATAGGCAGGCTTTTGCAAAGTGATATTCCATAATAGGTTATGTCTTTACTATCACACAACTGAATAAAATACATAGGGAATACAAGATCATCCTGTCTTTGTTGAATTTTTCAAGAATTGATTTGATAGAGCAAAATACCTTAATGGCTTACTGTAAACAAGATGTCTCTCATGACTACATCAATAATATACAAGATTATTATAAAGAACTAACAATTATTCACTTCTTTGATGAACCTCTGATCATTACAATCAAGCAAGTCATAAAGCATGAAAAATGTTTGTAGGAGATATAGTACAAAGTTCAAGTTGAAGAAAGATTTGCTATAAATGATGGGATCCTCCAGATTTTCCTGGTTTCCCAGTGACCTTGTTTTGATTGTATCAAGGCCAACACCACCATGGAGGCTTCAAAATGATATCTGTAATCACTCAAAGGAATTTAACCTAACTATTCACATAGGACAAAACAAGTAGATAAAGAATGACTGTCATCCAGACTAAGATATGAAGATGGAAAGGTGACCTATATAACTTATCTGTCTATTTATCTTGGACAAAATGCAAATCAATAATAAGTCAGGCTCAGAGTTGAACCAAAGGAAGGGAGGGAGAGGGTGAGGAAAATAATCTGGGATTGCTTTGGGAAAATATAAAAATTCTTTACCTACCCAAGCTTTTCCTTGAAATAAAGGTCCAATAAAAATACCAATATTCCTTCCACTCATGCTGTCAAGCAACAAGTTATTGAAATGACTATCTCTGAAGATTGGAAGATGAGAATCAGCCAAAGGGTAGTGGAGAAGCTCATGGCAGGCATGGACAGGCTGTAACAAATTATAAATGAGGAACTAAGAAAGCTGTATTTGAAGATATGAAAAACTGAAACATAAGATATATTGGTCACATGAAGAAAAATAGTAATAATCAATGATCAGCCTATGTGCTTTACTGGTAACCTCAGTATATCATGAAAACTAAAGGAAAAGCCTATAATTTAATAGCAAAGTTATGGATCTTAGTCACACAAGAAGGGCAACCATGGATGAGTTGCAATCTATGGTATCAGAGGGAATAACCTCCAGTGAGATGGGATCACGGCAGACAAGTGGCATAGTATACACAGTGGTGGACTTGAAGTCAAGAAGATCATATCCAATACTGGCTCAGATGCACATTAGCCATGTGACCTGGGTAAATCAAATAGCTTTGATTAGTTTCAGTTTCCTCATCTGTAAAAGGGGATAGGGATAGTGGTTACCTCACAGTTACCTATCACAGGGTTAATAATGCCATATGACATCACATGAGGTAATATATGTGAAGTATTTTGCAAACCTTAAAGTGCCACAAAGATGCTAACCTTTATTATTTTTATTGATCCATTAGATCATGTGACTAAGAACAAGCTGTGGCATACCACTAAA
Source organism: Gymnobelideus leadbeateri (assembly GCA_011680675.1). NCBI lineage: Eukaryota > Metazoa > Chordata > Mammalia > Diprotodontia > Petauridae > Gymnobelideus > Gymnobelideus leadbeateri. The sequence continues at coordinate 125,220 of WOXC01002920.1, read as the reverse complement.
AATATTACAACCCCAAGAGGCAGTATTGCACGGTGGATAGATTTGGATTGAAAAAGACCTGCCGAAACCCAAAGAACTCTCGCATTTTCGTTGCCGTGGAGTATCCTCCCGTAATCTCCTTTACAAATGGGCTCTGTGGCCTAGCGCCCCCTTCCCCCGAGCGAGGTCACCGGTGATCGTCCGCCGAAGCCCACTGCCTGACAGGGGCTGCTCGGGAGCCGCCACTAAGGTTTACATCATCATAAGAAGAACAAGCAATATGGCAGCAATCCCGTCCAGCGGTTCACTTGTAGCAACCCATGACTACTACCGAAGGCGTCTGGGTTCCACCTCCAGCAACAGCTCCTGTGGAAGTGCTGAGTATTCTGGGGAAGTGATCCCCCACCATCCTGGTCTTCCTAAATCAGACCCAGGCCACTGGTGGGCAAGCTTCTTCTTCAGCAAGTCAAGTCATCCATTCATGACAACTGTATTGGAATCCCCAGAGCACTCAGGAACTTTCCAGGTTGCTCATGGCACGATCACCTGTGACCTGGCTCAGGAGGCCATGAGGAAGCAGCATGTCAGCGAGCCCAGCAAGACCAGCACTGGGCCTTCTGCATGAGCAGCAGCACCCTCCTTGCTGCTCCCCCCGCTTCTGAAGTGTGCTAGGCATCAGAGCCCATTTCCCCCTCCCCTTCCTTTCCCTTCCCTCTCCCACCTATTCCTTTAGAATAGACAGGCTGCATAAGTATAGAAGTAGTTGTGGGGTGTGGTTTTTTTTTTTTTTTAAGGAAAACAAAAGCAAAACACCAAAAAAAAACCAAGTAAAGGAAACCACACTGCTATTTTGGTTCTTTACTATCTGAATCACCTATGTGCTTTTCGGCAGCCTCAGTAACCTGTTGACTTTGTACTCAACTGAAACTAATAAACTTTGAGCAGCCTTTTAAAAAAAAAAAAAAAAAAGAAAAGAAAAAGACCTGCCTATGGATTCTGCCTCTGATGTTTACTGGCCATGTGACCAATGAAATCATAGGTCTTTGACATTTTGTTGAGGTCAAGGATTCTTTCCTTTTCTCTTAGTATCCTAAGGGCCTAGCACAGTGCATGACACATAGCAGGTACTTTAAAATGCATATTGAGAGACTTCTGGGAACCAAAACTGGGGAGTAAGCAGTAAATCATCACAACTCTCCCATATTCACCTCCAAGCAACCATAAAATAACACCCCCAAACAAATCCTGCAACAGCAGAACCAGCAAAAAGATGGGGTTAAACAATCTTTTAGCCTAAGAAACTTAGAAAATTGTCAAGAGAGGTCTGTCTGACTCTGATAAAAGGGGAGAGCAGTCCAGGAAAGGAAGTATCCCAGCAAGCCAGTAACAAGTTTTGCTTCAGGAAACCAGAGGGAGATCCTGAACCCCAGTGTGGTAGAGCAGACAAAGGTGAATACCAGGATTCCTCATGTGCCTCCACATAGCTAGGGGACCTAGCAGACTCCAGCTCTGAGAACCACCACTTGCTTCATCATAGTCCAGATAAGCAGGCACCTTCCAGCTGCCACATCTCCATGTACTTCAGCACAGCCTCAAGCAAACAAGTACGCACTAATTGTATGGGTGCTTAAGTAAATAAGCAGCCACAAGCTCACCACCAGCAGCTTTAGTGTGGCCCTGGGCAAACAGGCAGCCTCCAGAAGCCAGACCTCCTTAAGCTTCTATATAGTCCCAGGGAAATATAGTAACACCTCCACCAGGCTCAACACATGACAGACATAAGCATTAGAACTCAAGCTCAGCACCTGTTAAGCTGCCAGACTCCTACATTCTCCAGCAGCATCAGCCATCCCCACCTCAGCACACCCCCTAAGTACAACACCAGACATGAGGGTCCCCTGTGGGCCTCAGATCAATATCAGTGCAGCACCAGAAAATAGCCAACACTTGCAGCCCCTGGCATAAGAAGCCTGAGATAGTGGCCTTTTCACCCCAGGAGCAAAGATCATATTTAAAAGAAAGGAAGAAGGCAAAAAAGATGAGCAAACAACAACAACAACAACAACAAAGATTCTGACCACAGAAAGCTGACAGGGAAGATCAAGACACAAACTCAAAAGAGGGTAATAATGTCAAAACACCTATGGGGAAAACCCTAAAGAAAAACAAGAAATTGTCTAAAACCCAGAAAGGAAGAGCTCAAAAAAGAACTTGAAAATCATGTAAAAGAGTTAGAAGAAAAATGGGGGAAAGAAGTGAGAGTGATGCAAGAGAATTATAAAAAAGAAAACAGCTGTTTAAAAAGTAGAATAACAGAAATGAAACATTCCAAATGGAAGAGGAGATACAAAAATGCACTGAAGAAAACAATTGGCCAAATGGAAAAGAAAGTACAAAAAGTCATTGAGGAAAACACCATCTTAAAAGTTAGAATTGGGCAAACAGAAGCTAATGACTCTATGGGGGAAAAAAATCACTCAAACAAATTCAAAAGAATGAAAAAAATAGAGGAAAATGTAAAATACCTCATTAGAAAAACTACTGACCTGAAAAATAGATCCAGAAGAGACAATGTCAGAATCATTGGACTACCTGAAAGCCATAATAAAAAGGAGGACCTGGACAGAATCTTTTTTTTTTTAAACAAATGCTTTATCAATTTCTGTTTTACATCATTCATTTCTGCCAGATTTTGAGGTACAATCATTTTCCCCCCATTATTCCCCTACCCAACCTCCCAGAACAGTAATCCCACAAGATATCGCTTCCTCCAATCTGCTCTCTCCCATACCTTCTCCCATACCCCCATCAACATTTCCATTAGAGGAAGGTGAGTCTTTGCATCCCAATGCCTGCACATCTTATCTCCCTATTACAAGCAAAAGAGTATTAATAATAGTATTTATATATATATATTTGAAACATTTAATGTCATGACCTCAAATTTCAGATCCATTTCCTTCCTCCCTTGTCACCCATTCCCTCTTGGGAGATAAGTAATTCAGTATATATTGTACATGTCTAGCTATGCAAAACATTATCATAGTAGATATATTGTACAAGGCTGCTTATAATTACCTCCCACTCATCCCACCCCCCACCTGGTCCATTCCCTACATGATACTGTCCCTCTTTTATAGTGGGTACTTCCAACCTCCCCTCACCCCAAGGATGCCCTCCCATCCATCATCCCTCCTCCCATCCCCCTTCCCCCTATCCTGCTGCAGGTTGAGATATCCCATTTAGTATGTATGTCATTTTCTCCCTGACCCAAATTCAGTTTGAATGTGGTTTTGCCTTTTTAGCCTTCCTTATTCTCCCCGTCTTTTGCAACCACTTCACCTTGCTTCTTCTGCATGGGATAGTTTACACTACCCTGTCTCTCCCCATATCCTCTTGCCACTTTCCTCTCTCACCTCATAATTTCATCCCTTGAGTATTCTCCCTTCCCAACAAATTCAACCTATGCCCTCTATCCATATATAACTGTAACCATATACACACACATTCACATATGTATTCATATGACCACACCCCCTTCTTCCATTATTTTCATAGTGAGAAAGATATCATCAGTCAGTTATTGCTTTTCCATATAGGAATGTAAATAGTTCAACTTTGATAAGTTCCTTTTGATTTCTTTCCCTGATTACCTTCTCAGGCATCTCTTCCTTCTTGTGTCTGGGTGTCAAATTTTCTATTCAATTCTGGTTTTTTCCTCAAGAATGCTTGAAAGTCCTCTATTCCAATGAATGACCATATTTTCCCCAGAAACGAAATACTCAGTTTTGCTGGGTAGGTGACCCGTGGGTTCATTCCCAGTTCTTTTGCCCTCTGGAATATCATATTCCATGCACTTCGATCCCTCAGTGTAGAAACTGCCAGGTCCTGGGTTATTCGGATTGTGTTTCCACAATATTGAAATTGTTTCTTCCTGGCTGCTTGAAGTATTTTCTCCTTGACCTGGGGATTCTGGAACCTGGCTATAATATTCCTGGGAGTTTTCTTTTTGGGGTCTTTTTTAGGAGGTGATCAGTGGATTCTTTAAACCTCTATTTTGCCCTCTGGATCTAAAACATCAGGGCAATTTTCCTTGAGAATTTCTTGAAGGGTGATTTCTAGGTTCTTTCCTTGATCATGGCTTTCAGGTAGTCCAATAATTTTTAAATTGTCTCTCCTGGATCTATTCTCCAGGTCAGTGGTTTTTCCCATGAGATATTTCACATTGCCTTCTAATCTTTCATTTTTTTATATCTGCTTAACAGCATCTTGATTTCTCATAAAGTCATTAGCTTCCATTTGCTCCAGTCTAACTTTGAAGGAATGAATGTTCTCAGTGAACTTTTGAGATTCTTTTTCCACCTGGCAAATTTGACTTTTTAAGGCATTCTTCTCCTCATTGCTCTTTTGGGCCTCCTTTGCCATTTGAGTCAGTCTATTTTTTAAGGTGTCGTTTTCCTCAGTCAGGCTGTTGACCCTCATTTCATACTTTTCCTGCATCCTTCTCATTTCTCTTTCCAATTTTTCCTCCACTTCTCTTATTTGATTTTTAAAGTCCTTCTTAAGGTCCTCTATGGCCTGCAACCCGCTCATGTTTTCCCCTGGGGCTTTTGGAGCAGGACTTCTGACCTCACAGTCCTTTTCCTGCTCTATGCCCCCAAAATAGGAGTCTAGGGTTGCATTTTTCTGTTTCCTTTGCCTTGGCATGTTGCCACTTAATTACTTGACTTTTGGGCTTGTTGCCACACTATGGCTTTAAGGCCATATAGAGGAATTTTCGTCCCAAACGTGTAGGGGGCAACTTCCGTTTCTGGCAAGCTGTAAACCCACCCAAGACTTCCACCCTAGATCACAATCCAGATCCAGGGAGGTTAAAGCAAGAGAGATTACCCCCCAAGACTGATCGCTGGATCTCCCTACAAATTTGCAGGCTGGGAGTGGGAGCTGCCTCTGAAAACTATAAAATGGCATTTGTCCTCAGCAGCTTCTAGCCCCCAGGAGAGGGAGCCGACGCATTCCCTAATACCAGTCCCAAAGTCCATAGGACACTAACCCCTTACTTTGTCCCAGGCAAGTCTATTTTGATAATTCTGGAGTCGCCATAGCTCCTGGTGTTCTGGGGTTCCTCCAGCTGGCTCCTGGCCCTGCCACCCTGGGGCTAAAACCTCGGCTCATGCGGACCTGGGCTCGGCTCAGCTCGGCTCCTGCACTCTGCGCACTGCACGCTGCCAGGTCCCAGACCACTGCGCTGGTCCTTCCTGCAGGGCTGCTGGGCTGTCCTCAGTGGGAGTTTAGCTTCTCTGTGTTGTTCTGTGGGTGCTGGGGCTCCAGAAGTTGTTCAGAGTCCCCTTTTACATCGTTTGGGGGAAATGTGGGGGCAGAGTGGCTTGGATGAACTGTTTCTACTCCACCATCTTGGCTCCGCCCCCCTGGACAGAATCTTTTAAGAAATTATCAAGGGGGGGGGGGGGCGCAGCCAAGATGGAGGAGTAGAAACAGCATTTCCAGTGTGCTCTGCCTCACACAAATTTCAAACGATGTGAAAGGGGACTCCGAACAACTTCTGGAGCCACAGCACCCACAGAAAGGCACAGAGAAGCTAACCTCCTACTGAGGACAGCTCAGCAGCCCTGCTGGGAGCGGCCAGCGCAGCACTCTGAGAGCAGGCAGCACAGCGCGCTGGGAACCCACAGTGCAGAGCCCAGCCCAGGTCCACGGTTTTACCCCAAGGTGGCCAGACCTTCATCTGGCTGGAGGGACCCCAGAACACCAGCTATTGTGGCGATTCCAGAATTATCAGCACAGATATGCCTAGGACAAAGTTAGAGGTTAGTGCCCTATGGACTTTGGGACCAGTATTTGGGGAATGAGTGGCTTTCCCCACTGGGGGCGAAAAGGTGCTGAAGAAACTGTGGAACAGAAGCCATTTTTCAGCATCAGTAGTGGCTGTAGCTCCTGGTCTGTGAACTGTAGGGAGATCCAGCAATCAGTCTGGGGGTTAATCGCTTTTGCTTTAAACTGCCTGGATCTGGATTGCTGTCTGGGGGGGGAAGTTTGGGGTGGGTATCCAATTTGCCAGAGTGGGTGGAGGCTGTACAGAGGCCACCCAACTGGCGGAAGTTGTGAAGACCCCACGTTTGGGCAGAAGCTCCCTTTTCTGGTGGCTGAGTCCTACTGTGGCAACAAGCCCCAAAACCAAATAATTAAGTGGCAACATGCCTAGGCAAATGAAACAAAATAAACAGAAAAGATCAACATTGGACTCCTATTTTAGGGGCAAAGAGGCTCAAAGCATAGAGGAGGTCTATGAGGTCAGAACTCCTGCACCAAAAGCCCCAAATGAAAATACAAGCTGGCTACAGGCCATAGAGGACCTTAAGAAGCAGATAAGAGAAGTGGGGGAAAATTTGGGAAGAGAAATGAAAAAGATGCAAGAAAAGTATGAAATGACAGTCAACAGCCTGACTGAGGAAAATAACAGCTTAAAAAATAGACTAGCTCAAATGGCAAAAGAGGCTCAGAAAGGCAATGAGGAGAAGAATGCCTTACAAAGTCGAATTTGCCAGATGGAAAAAGAATCTCAAAAGCTCACTGAGGGGATTCATTCCTTCAGAGTTAGACTGGAGCAAATGGAAGCTAGTGACTTTATGAGAAATCAAGATACTATTAAACAGATCCAAACAAATGAAAGAATAGAAGGCAATGTGAAATATCTCATGGGAAAAACCACTGACCTGGAAAAATAGATCCAGGAGAGATAATTTAAAAATTATTGGACTACCTGAAAGCCATGATCAAAGAAAGAACCTAGAAATCATCCTTAAAGAAATTCTCAAGGAAAATTGCCCTGATGTTTTAGACCCAGTGGGGGAAACAGAGATTAAAAGAATCCACCAATCAACTCCCAATAAAGATCCCAAAAAGAAAACTCCTAGGAATATTATAGCCAGGCTCCAGAACTCCCAGATCAAGGAGAAAATACTACACGCAGCCAGGAAGAAACAATTTCAATATTGTGGAAACACAATCAGAATAGCCCAGGACCTGGCAGCTTCTACACTGAGGGATCAAAGAGCATGGAATATGATATTCCAGAGGGAAAAAGAGCTAGGATTGAAGCCAAGGGTCACCTACCCAGCAAAACTGAGTATCTTGTTTCAGGGGAAAATATGGTCATTCATTGGAATAGAGGACTTTCAAGTATTCTTGATGAAAAAACCAGAGTTGAATAGAAAATTTGACATTCAAATACAAGAAGCAAGAGATGCTTGAGACGGTAATCAAGGAAAAGAAATCAAAAGGAACTTATCAAAGTTGGACTATTTACATTCCTACATGGAAAAACAATAACTGCATTTGATGAAACCTTTCTCATTATGAAAATAATTGAAGAAGGGTACATGGCATGTGTTCACAGGTATACATGGATAGAGGGCACAGGTTGACTTTGATGGGAAGGGATGATTCTTTTTTTTTGGAGGGAAGTTGGGGTTGGGTGAATTGCCCGGGGTCACGTGGCTGGGTTTTTGTTTGTGTGTTGGCTGTCTGGGGCCAGATCCGAGCTCGGGTCCTTCTGGCTCTGGGACCAGCGCTCTGTTCGCTGCACCACCTAGCCACCCCAAGGAAGGGATGATTCTTAAGGGGTGAAGTCAAGAGGTGAGAGAGGAAAGTGGCAAGAGGAAATGGAGAGAGACAGGGTAGGGTAAACAATCTCATGTAGAAGAGGCAAGGGGAAGTAGTTGAAGGGTATGGGAAGAACAGGAAGGCAAAAAGGCAAAAGCATATTCTCATTGAAGTTGGCTCGAGAAGAGAATCACATACATACTAAATGGAATATCCTACCCTCACTCACTCTCCTGAGTAGGGGAAAGGGGGATGAGAGGGGGGATGATGGAGGGGAGGGCATTCTGGGGGGAGAGGAGGTTGGAGGTACGCACTATCAAAGAGGGACAGGATCAAGGTAGGGAATGGACCAGGTGGGAGGTGAGATGGGTGGGAGAGAAATATAAGCAGTCTTTTACAATATATCTACTATGGTAATGTTTTGCATAGCTATACATTTACAACACATACTGAATTGCTTATCTTCTCAGAGGGAATGGGTGACAAGGGAGGGAGGGAATGGATCTGAAAATTGAAATTTTAAAATTAAATGCTTCATAAGATGTCCAGGCATTGGGGCTCAGAGATTCACCTTGCCCTAATGGCAAAGTCGAAGGGGGTATGGGAGAAGATATGGGAGAGAGCAGATTGGATGAGGGGATATCTAGTGGGACTGATATTCTGTGGTGGTAGGTAGGGAAAAAATGGGGGGGGGGAATGCAACTCATAATCTGGTGGAAATGAATGATGTAAACCAGAAGTTAATAAAGCATTTAATTAAAAAAAAAAGAAATTATCAAGGGAAACTATCCTGATATCCTGGAATCAGAGAGCAAAATAGGCATCAGAAAAAAATCCACCAATTATCTTGAGAAAAAGGTCCCAAAATAAAACTCCAAGGAATATTACAGCTAAATTGTAGAACTATCAGGTCAAGCAAAAATACAGCAAGTGACCAGAAAGGAACAATTCAAGCAATGGGGAGCTACAGTCAGGATTACCCAGGATTTAGTAGCTTTAACATTAAAGGATCAGATGTAATGGAACAAGATATTCTGAAAGACAATAGGACTACAACCAAGAATCACCTAACCAGTGAAATTAAGCATAATACTCCAATGGAGAAAAATGATCATTCAATGAAATAGAGGGACTCTAAGCTTTTATAAGAAGACCAGAATTGAACAAAAAAAAATTTGATTTCTAATATCAAGACCCAAGCGAAGCCTAAGAAAGGAAAAAAGGATAAAGAAATCATAAGGGATTTGTAAAGTCAATCACGTGCAGCTCTCCTGAGGACTGCAGCTGTGAATAACTTTAAGGATGTAATCATATAGTATAGTGAACTTTCTATTTATTCAGCAATTAACTAATGTACAACAATCACAACAATATAACACAACAACTTATTACTAAGGTGGCCACATAGTCTTAAACAAAACATATCATTCATTAAGTTACAATCTCATCAATCAATATAGAGTCTTCTTTCATCTTGACTCCAGGCTGGCTTCTAGTCATCCTTAAGCCAATCATCCTTAAGGGGTAGCAGAAAGTACAAATATCATCCACCCCTAGGTCACTGTAAGTTACAATATCATCAGTCAATACTGAGTACTCAAGTAAAGTTCTCTTTCATCTTAACTTGAGGTTGACTTCAAAACCAGACTCTTGCCTGGATTCACACATAGGCAGCTCTCTGATCTGGTTCTATATTTCACCTTACTGTTCTACTCCAACTTCTTTAAAGTTTCTGTTGCTAAGAAGGCAAAGCTTAAGAGAACTACAATATTTACACACACTGCCAGCACTATCATCTCAATTCACTTTCTCTCTGACAAAGTAACACAGCTCAATAGATAAGGCTTCTGTCTGAATAATCAAACACAAATCAACAGTAAAGTCCCAGGACTTTTATAACAGCAGTAAAGTCCTCTGTCTAAAAACAGACAGGATGCTTTTGTCTGACAGACCAACAGACAGAGTGCTACAGAGTGGCGAAATCACAAGCATTCTCCCTCTCAGTTTTGCTTTGTCCCAGCTTGTGCTGGAAGTTTTATCTGCTCTGCTCCTTCCTGCTCCACCCTTCCTGTTCTGCTCTTTTGGCAAGCTCCTCCCAACATGGGCTCCAGGTGAGGACCTTAGATCTATTAAGGACAAGGAAGGTCTCCATACTCCCTGAGGCCTATTAAGGGCAACACAATGTATACTGTTTCCAACAAAGACTTGATACAATCAAAGGTGAGGCTCAAAGACACTTGAATAGCTGAAACAAGCAGCAAAGTATTACTTTGTTTGCCATTACAGGATTCAATGGAGCTGAACTGTTTACATCGTAACATGGGAAGATGATACTTGTAATTTAAAATTGTACCACTAATAGTACAGTTAGAAGGAATACACATAGGCAGAAGGTACAGGCATAAGGTAAATTTGAGGGAATAACAAAAATAATTAAGGGATGAGAAAGAGGGATACACTTGGTGCAGAAGGAAGGGAAGAGCTAAAATGAGGTAAATTATTTCATATGATGAAACACCAAAAACCTATTACAATAGAAGGAAAGATGGGAGGGTGGGTGATAGACATTGCTTGAACCTTACCAATACTCAGTATTGGCTCAAAGAGGGAATAATTTACATAATCAGTTAAATATAGAAATCTATCTTACCCAACAGGAAAGTAGAAGAGGTGGAGATTAAGTAAAAGCAGGAGGTGAGGGAAGTAGGACTGACAGAAGTGAGGGAAGATCAGGGGAGGTGGGAGACAGAAGCAAAATGCTAGTGAGGAGGGAAAGGGGGAAAAGAGAAAAGACAAAATGGAGGAAAACCAGAATGGAGGGAAATATGCAGTTGGTAATCATAACTGTGAATGTGAATGGGATGAATTCTCCCATAAAATGGAAGCAGATAGCAGAGTAGATTAAAAAAACAGAACCCTACAATATGTAGTTTACAAGAAACACATTTGAAGCAGAGCGACAAAGGTAAAGGGTGAGAGCAGAATCTATTAAGCTTCAACTGAAATTTAAAAAAAAGAAAAGAAGACAGGAGTAGCAATCTTGATCTCAGACAAAACAAAAGCAAAAATAGCCCAAATTAATTAAAAAAGATAAGGAAGGAAACTGCATCTTGCTAAAAGGTAGCACAGACAATAAAATAATATCAGTACTTAACACATATGCACCAAGTGATATAACATCCACATTCTTTCCCCCCCAGAATTTATTGATTTATTTTTAATTTTCAACATTCATTTCCACAATATTTTGAGTTAAAAATTTTCTCCCCATCTCTCCCCTACCCCTACTCCAAGATGGCAAGCATACTGATGACTCTTTCCCCCAGTCTGCCCTCTCTTATATGTCCCCATCCCAGCTTTACTTTCTTGTAGGGCAAGATAGATTTCTTGCCTTTATATCTTATATCCCAGGTGCATATAAAAACAATTTTTAACATTTGTTTTTAAAACTTTGAGTTCCAGATACTCTCCCTTCTTCCCTCCCTACCCAATCCCAATGGCAAGGCAGGCAATTCAATATAGGTGATACATGTGTAGTTATACAAAACATTTCCATTGTAGTCATATTGTAAAGGACTATATCTCTCTCCATCCTATCCTGCCCCCAATTTATTCTATTTTCTCCTTTGACCCTGTCACTTTTAAAACATGTTTGCTTTTAACTATCCTCTCCCCAAATCTACCCTCCCTTCTATCACCCTCCCTCTTGTTCCCTTTCCCCTTACTTTCCAGAAGGGTAAGATATCCAGTTGAGTGGGTATGTTATCCCCTCCTTAAGTCAAGTTCAATGAGAGTAAGGTTGAATCATGCCCTTTTATCCCACTGCTCTTCCCCTCCATTGTAACAGGTTTCTTATGCCTCTTTTATGTGAGATAATTTACCCTATTCTCTTTCCCCCTTTATCCTTTTCCCAATATATTCCTCTCTTACCTCTTAATTTTATTTTTTAGATATCATCCCTTCATATTCAACTCACCCTGTGCCTTCTATGTACATACACACACACACACACACACACACACACACATACACACATACACCCACCTATATATGCATATATATGTATACACATATATTCCCTTCAACTATCTTTTTTTTAAATTAAATTATGTTTATTTTTATTTTCAGTTTACATCATTCATTTCCACATGATTTGGAGTTATGAATTTTCCCCCCTTCCTTCCCTTACCTGCCACCCTAAACCAGTGATCCCATTGTACACCCCCTCCCCTAATCTGCTCTGTCCTATATCCTCCCCCATTCCCCTTCCGACTTTCCAGTAGGACAAGATGGATCCCCATATCTCAGTAAATGTACATCTTACTTCCCGATTGCCTCCCTTCCTCCCTCATCACCCACCCTTACTGGGAAGATAAGCAATTTACTATAGGTTGTATATGTGTAGCTATGCAAAACATTTCCATAGTGGATATATTGTGAAAGACTGACTATATTTCCCTCCATCCTATCCTGCCCCACACTTGTTCTATTCTCAACTTTGACCCTGTCCCTTTTCAAAAGTGTATGCTTCTAACTTCCTTCCCCCCCAACAGCCTGCACTCCCCTCCATACCTCCCATCTCATCCCCTTCCCCCCTTCTCTCCTGTAGGGTGAGATACCCTATTTTGGGTGTATTTATTCCCTCTCTAAGCCAAATTCAATGAGAGTAAGGTTGACCCAATCTCTTTTGCCTTCCTGTTCTTCCCCTCCATTGTAACAGCATTCCCTTGCCTCTTCTATATAAGATAATTTGCCCCATTCTGTCTCTCCCCATCTCCTCTCATTATATTCCTCTCTCACCTCTCAATTTCACCTTTTAAGTATCATCCCTTCTTATTTAATTGGTCCTGTGCCCTCCCTCTATATATACCTGTACACATATATACAAACATTCACATATGTATTCATATGCCCATACACCCTCCTATATAAAAATATGTGTGTGTGTGTACACACACACACACACACACACACACACACACACACACACACACACATTCCCTTCAACTATTCTCATACTGAGAAAAATTTCATAAGTTACAATTATCGTTTTTCCATGTAGGAATGTAAAAAGTTCAACTTTGATAAGTTACTTATGATTTCTTTTCCCTCTTTACCTTCTCATGCTTCTCTTACTTCTTGTATCTGAATGTCAAATTTCCTATTCAACTCTGGTTTTTTCATCAAGAATGCTTGAAAGTCCTCTATTCCATTGAATGACCAAATTTTTTCCCTGAAACATGATACTCGGTTTTGGTGGGTAGGTGATTCTTGGTTTTAATCCCAGCTCCTTTGACCTCTGGAATATCATATGCCAAGCCCTTCAGTCCCTCAGTGTAGAAGCTGCCATATCCTGTGCTATCCTGATTGTGTTTCCACAATATTCAAATTGTTTCTTCCTGGCTGCTTGTAATATTTTCTCCTTTAACTGGGAACTCTGGAACCTGACTATAATATTCCTAGGAGTTTTCTTTTGGGGATCTTTTTCAGGAGGTGATTGGTGGATTCTTTCAACCTCTATTTTGCCCTCTGGTTCTAAAACATCAGGACAATTTTCCTTGAGAAATTCTTGGAGGATGATTTTTAGGTTCTTTTTTTGATCATGGCTTTCAGGTAGTCCAATAATTTTTAAATTATCTCCTCCTGAATCTATTTTCCAGGTCAGTGATTTTTTTCCAATGAGATATTTCACATTGTCTCCTATTTTTTCATTTGTTTGGATCTGTTTAATAGTATCTTGATTTCTCAGAAAGTCATTAGCTTCCATTTGCCCCAATATAATTCTGAAGGATCTCACTCTTCCGTGAGCTTTTGAGATTCTTTTTCCATCTGGCAAATTCAGCTTCTTAAGGCATTCTTCTCCTCATTGGCTTTTTGAGCTTCTTGTCATTTGAGTTAATCTATTTTTAAAGTGTCATTTTCATCAGTATTTTTGGGATATCCTTTAGCAGGCTATTGACTCATTTGTCATGATTTTCTTGCATCGTTCTCATTTCTCTTCCCAAATTTTCCTCTACTTCTCTTACCTGATTTTCAAAATCCTTCTTGTATTCCTCCTTATCCTTTGGACCAGTTCATATTTTTTTCCTGGAGGCTTTTGATGCAGTAGTTTTGACTTTCTGGTCTTCTTCTGGTTATATGTTTTGATTGTCTTTGTCACCAAAGAACACATCTATAGTCTGATTTTTCTTCCTCTGTTTGCTCATGTTGCCAGCCAATTGCTTGACATTTGAGTTCTTTGCCATGGTACAACTCTGCCTCCAGAGTGGAGAATGCTTTGTCCCAAATTTCTGGGGTTTTGCACAGCTATTGTCAGAGTTGCTTCTAGGGACCTGCCTCAGAGCTGTGAGGAGGACTGCTTCCCCACAGCCTCAGCAAGCTCTGCCATGCCACCACTCCTCACCCCAGGACCACCACCCAAGTCTGCAACCAATATCCAAGCAGGGCAAAGCAAGAGAATCCTGCCTTAGAGCCAGGAAATAGGTTCCTGCAATTGCTCTCTGGTCAGCTGCTTGTTTCCCCCACTATCTTTGGGCCTGGAGCCCTTGAAGCAACTGCTGTTGCCACCTCTGCCACCTCAACCACCCCAGGGGTAGGGGTTGGATCACTTTCTTCTCTCACCCAGGTTCAACAGTTTTCCCAATGACCTTTTACTTTCTCTTTGGCATTTATGTGTTGAGAAGTCTGGAAACAGCCACAGCTGCCAGTGAATCTCTTCCAAATTCTTAAAGAAATTAAATGCTTTGCAGGTTTGTGACCAAACAAAAGATAGAGAGTGTTACAAAATGTAATTACAAAATGTAAAATAGATCATTTTGATTATATTGAATTAAAGAGCTTTTCCACAAACAAAACCAATGCAAAATAGATTAGAAGGAAAGCAGAAAGCTGGGAAACTATTTTTGCAGCCAGTGTTTCTGATAGCCTTATTTTTCAAATATATAGATTACTTTAAGGGTTATGGGATTTAAAGATTTTCTATGCCAGTTGGACTTGCTGACATAGCAGGAAGGGTTGTGGCAAGAGGAAGCCGAAGCAAAGCTAGAGTTCCTGTGGTGACTGGCAGCAGTACCCTTCCTGGATGCTGAGCAGTTGCTGTGAGTGGGGAGAGGAGGACCTTTGCCTGAGGTAGCCTGTTCTGTTTTGAAGGCTTGAGAATGTGCTTGTTTACTACGTTAACTACATGTGCCAATTTCATAACTACTCTGATGGTTTTGACTTTATGGTTTTGGGACTCAGTGATTTGGTATTTTAATAAATGTTCTAGCTTTATCCCCCATATAGAGAGCCTGGTATATTTTGTGATTAATAACCACATCATCCTATTTATAATTGCCATAGGCATTACGAATATTGTGTTGCTAATACATTTGGCGATGAGGATGGGATCACAAAATGTCAGGCCTCTATTTGGAAGCGGGGTGGGGGGGGGGGGGGCTTTACAGGGAGAAATAGCTATCCCAGGATGGGAGGATTCACCTTATTCCTCTCTAGCCAGATAATGGGCCAAAAGCGCAGGGCCCTGTGAAAACTGGCAACCAAGACTAAAGGAGGGAGAACCTGGAGATTTAGAAAGATGTTTGCAAGGAATACCCATAGAACCAGGCAAAGAGCTGGCAGGAGTGTTCAGGAGAGGCTGGGTCCTGCTAACAAGTTATCGCCTTATGTGTAAAAGTAGAGATAAGCTGCTGGAGGAAAGACCTCAGATGGCTAAGGAGTTGGCTGGTTTGCCTGAGGATTCTTCTGTGTCACAGCATTCAGAAGAGCAAACTGGAGGGACTCAGGTGGTCCAGGAACAAGCTAATGTTCATGTAGCTAAAAGGAAGCAAAAACCTAGCAGAAAGAACGTACATGCAGTTTTTGTACAGGCTGGGCACAGTGGCCCTGATAACTGCCAGGAGAATGTGTGTGTGGAGAATGGAACAAGGTTAGATGAGGAGTCTACTAATGTAGAAGTTCTCCCCATAGGAAGAAGAAGATAGGAGAACCGCCAGGGCCAAACAGAGTCCAGGGAGATAACTGAGGATTTCACTCCAGAGCAGATTACTGCTATATTGAGTAGATTCACCCAAAGAATGGGGGAGTCTTTAGTGTCTTGGATAATAAGAATCACTGATGAAGGCCTTGGAGGAATAACACTGGACAGAGAGGATTGCTTAAAATCATAAGCATCAGTCAGAATCCTTTTGTACACCAAGCTTTTAGGGATCACCTTATGTGGGGAGGCCTCAACAGAACTAATGTGTTAGCTTTAGCTGCAGAGGGATGCAGAAAGCAATATCTTACTGACTCTATGTGGCCTGGTGGAGACAGACTCTGGTACTCACTTAGAGATTGTTTGAGAAAGCTAAAGGAAGAGGTAATGAAAACTACTATCCTGGTTGGAGATGCAAATGCATATCATGAAACCCCCCTAGGAGTTTCTCATAGAAATATCATAGTGAAGATGGCTCCTCCTGCTTATAGCACCTAATTCTGACTTTACTAATTGGAGAAATAGGGCACCCTTTTTCAGAGGTGCTGGATAAGATTTCACAATTAAGTGACCTAGGGAAATGGGGACAAGATAAATTGCCTTGAGAGAAGAGTAAATAGCCAGAGGATTCAGAGACAAAATAGACCAACAAGAAGGGAACTGTTTACTGCTCTATTGAGAGCAGGGGTGGACTTTAGAAGAATAGATGGTATTCCAACTGAAGAGCTGCATAAGCTGTACCAAGAAAAGGTATTTAACATTAGAATGAATAGGGAAGCAGGAACCACCCCTGTAGGTACTCCTGAATCTGAATCTTTGTATCCAAGTTTGCCCCACCTTCAGGGAGAATAGGAAATAGGCTGGGCCCCAGCCCAGATTAAAGAAATATACAGAGAAGATTACAGACCCTATATTGTTTTAACAATATATTGGAATAATGGATCAACTACTGTGACTAGGGCGTTGCCACACTTATCTATGGAAATCCAGATAAGTTTAAACATGGAACTCCTATTACCATCACAGGTCTAGGAAGGGCTGAAATATCAGCCAGACAAGTTAAAATAACAATGAATATTGGGCATTTACCTAAGAAAGAATATACTGTGGTTGTTGTACCCATTCCTGAATACATCATTGGAATAGATATATTGTGAGCCATGACTCTGAATTTACCTGAAGGAAGATACCAATTTGCTGTAAGGAAGATAGGAATTAATACAGTTTTAGTGGGAAAAATAAAAATGGACCCATCACTTTACCTGAACCTTCTGAAGTAATTACTTTAAAACAGTATCATGTGCCAGGTGGGCAAGATGAAATTACCACTAGTATAAAGGAATATGTTGAAGCAGGAGTGTTAGTCCCTACCACCACAGAATGGAATAATCCTGTCTGGCCAGCAAGAAAATCAAATGGGACATGGACAATGACCGTGGATTATAGACAATTGATATGGTGATTCCTCCTTTGTATGCTGCTGTTCCAGATACCATCACCTTAATAGAAAGGATCCAGAAATATGATGGAAATTGGTATGCAGTTATTGACTTGATGAATGCCTTCTTCACCATCCCAATAGACCCTAAACAATGGGACCAGTTCGCTTTCATTTGGCAGGCTAGACAATATACTTTCACCCACTTGCCACAAGGGTACCTACATAGCCCCACTATTTGTCACAGGATTGTGGCTGAACAGTTGGATGACTTAAAGCTACCTGGTGTACAGCTTACCCACTACATTGATGATATCATGATACAGGGAAAAGATGCAAAAGAAGTGGAGAGGAGCTTGACCCTTCTAATTGAGCATATGCAAAATAAAGGGTGGGAAATTAACCCTGCAAAGGTTCAAGGACCAGCTCAAAATGTAAAATTTTGGGGTATACAATGGAACAAGGGACTAAGATAGATTCTTCTGCAAGCCCAACAAAAGATTCAGGACTTTTCTACCCCTACCAATAAAAAGGAGGCCCAAAAGTTCATAGGATGGTTTGGATACTGGAGGTACCACATTCCACATTTGGGACAGATTTTGAAAGAAATATGAATTCGATTGGGGACTTGAGCAGAGTAAAGCTTTTGAAGAAGCCAAGGCTGCCATACAATTGGCCCTAGATTTGTGGCCCATGCAAAATGGTCCAGTGGAATTACAAGTGACTGTACAAGATAATTATGCAAACTACAGCTTATGGCAAAAACAAAAAAAGCCAAAATGTACCCTTGGGATTTTGGTGTAGGGAACTCCCTTCATCTGGAGTTCAGTATATATCTTTTGAAAAGCAGTTGTTAGCTGCATATTGGGCTTTGGTGGAGACTGAACAACTGACTCTGGGCCATTAAGTGATATTAAGACCTGGAATCCCAATTATGACCTGGGTAATGAGTACCTTTTATACAGCAATAACACTACTAGATCTGTATCCCAAACAGATAATAAAATAGGGAAAAGGACCTACATGTACCAAAATATTAATATCAGTCCTTTTTGTTGTGGCAAAATATTGGAAATTGAGAGGATGCCCATCAGTTGGGGAATGGCTGAACTAGTTGTGATGTATGAATGTAATGGAATGCAATTGTGCAATAAGAAATAATGAACAGGCAGATTTTAGTAAAACCTGGAAAGACTTGTACAAACTGATGCAAAGTAAAATGAGCAGAACCAGGAAAACATTGTACACAGTATCGCAACTTTGCGTGATGATCAACTATGAATGACAGCTCTTCTCAGCAACACGATGACCCAAGAAAAGTACAAAGGACTCAAGAAGGAAAATGCTATCCATATCCAGATTAAACAACAACAACAACAACACAGTGATGGATTCTGAATGCAGATTGAAGAATACTATTTTCATTTACTTTATTCATTTTTGTGTATTCCCCCGATTCCCTTTTAATCTTTCTTCTTGCACAACTGTGACCAACATGGAAATATGTTTTACACAATAGCATATACATAACCTATCTCAAATTGCTTACCATTTTTGGAAGGGGGAGGGGAAGCAGAAAGGAAGAAAAATTTGGAACTCAAAATCTTGTAAAGATGAATGCTAAAAATTGTCTTGACATGTAATTAGGGAAAAATTAAATACTATTAAAAAGAAAAAATGGGCGGAGCCAAGATGGCGGAAAGGAAGCAGTAACCTCGCTGAGCTCCTCTGTCACTAAGTCCAAAAGGGTAAATCTGAGCAGATTCCAGAGTGACGAAGCCCAGTGGAAGACAGAGTGTGGCAGAATCCAGCACAGGAGGTTGCCCAGAGTGCCCGCACAGGTCGAGCGCAGAGCGCGTGGGGTCTGCACAGCTCAGACCTAAGAGCAGGCAAGCAGACTACACCAGAGAGAGAAAAAGCCCCAGCCTGCAGACTTACCAAGGACGAATCGCAGTCATCTCGCAGAGGGAACGGATCATTGGAGCCAGGTAGGAGAGTCGGGCCCCCAGTGGAGAGAGTGGCTTCTCAGGCTGCATTCAGCCCCCAGCCTGGAAATTTAGAAACTGCCTGCCTGTATGATACAGGGGCTGGAATGGCAAAGTAAATTCTAGCTGCTCTGATCCTCCCATCCCTCCTTCATGAAGCAGAAAACCCAAATATAAGTCTCCCACCCAGACTGAAATCCCAAGTTAATGGAAATAGCCTCAGGCTTGAGAATCTCCAAGAAAGGGTGTAACTGAGTCAGCCAGGAATCTAAAGAGAAGAGAGGGAGGGGACCCAACAAGCCCCACCTCACCTCACCAACAAAAGCCTACTTATAGCCCAGGGGTATAGAGGCAGAAATCTGAAGTGGTCAGACTCATCCCCACCTACACATCTACATTCCTCACTGACTTCCCTGACTTAGCCATAAACTAGCCACCCAGAGGTATTCAAAGTCAAGGATCAGGCCCCAAACTCATAGCCTGAGACACTAAGAAACAGGAAGTCACAATGGGAAGGAAGGAAGCTGAAAAGGAGAAGGGGAAGGCAAGAAAGTCTATTCGAGCATACTATGCAGGGCAAGAACAACAAAACACACAGGACAATATAGACTCTCTGCCCACACCAGAGACCACAGAAGGAAACATGATCTGGTCTCAAGCCCAAATAGCATTCCTGGAGGAGCTTAAGAAAAATTTTAAAGACCAAATCAGGGAGGCAATGACCAACTTGGAAAAAGAAAATACCTCCCTAAAAAAGGAACTTCAAAAGCTTATTGAAGACCATAATTCACTAAAAATTAGATACAACCAAACTGAAACTCAGAACTCTATGATGCAGCAGGAGTCAATCGAAAAAAACAAGATGATCGAAAAATTGCAAGAAAATGTAAAATATCTCACTGGAAAAATAACTGACCTAGAGAACAGATCCAGGAGAGACAACCTAAGAATTATTGGTCTACCAGAAAGCCATGATGAGAAAAGCAGTCTAGACAACATCCTCCAAGAGATTGTCAAAGAAAACTGTCCTGAGGTCCTGGAATCAGAAGATAAAATAGCTATTGATAGAATTCACCGGACTCCTCCTGAAAGAGATCCCAAACTGAAAACTCCAAGAAATATAGTAGCCAAATTCCAGAATTATAAGATTAAAGAAAAATTCTACAAGCAGCCAAAAAGAAACAATTCAAATATCGAGGAACTACAGTTAGGATCACACAGGACCTAGCAGCTTCTACATTAAAAGAGCGGAGGGACTGGAATTTGATATTTCGTAGGGCAAGAGAGCTAGGACTACAACCAAGGATTAACTACCCGGCAAAACTGAGCATAATCTTTCAGGCAAGGAGATGGACGTTTAATGAAGTAAGGGACTTCCAGACTTTCCTAATGAAAAAGCCAGAGCTCAATGGAAAATTTGATCTCCAATTACAAGACTCCAGAAGAACATAAAAAGGTAAACAAGGGTAACATAGACTCACACATGCAGAAGTGCACATACCCACACCCACAAACACAAGCTCATTACCTGGGATGCAACAAGAGCAAAATGTTCACATCCCTATATGTGGAGCTGATAACTGTCAATATTTGAAATCTCTATGATTATCATGACCTGCAAAAGGGTTATACTTAGAGGGTGTGGGTATGAATGCACTAACATGGAGTCTAAAAAAAAAAAAGACTATTAAGGGGATCAATGGTACTGTAATGGGAAAAAGGAAAGGATGAGCTAGGAAAAGGTAAAATATGCCATCTGAAGAGGCATCAAAACACACTATAGAAGAAGGGAAAGTAAGAGGGAGAGGAACATCATTTAAACACTATTCTCACTGGTTCTGGTTCAAAGAAGGATCAAATTAATCAGTGAAGTTTAAGAATCTAACGTGAATAGACACATAAATTCATTAAATAGAGGAATTGGAGGGAGGGAGAGGAGCATTGTTTGAAATTTACTCTCATTGGTTTGGAATCAAACGGGGAGTAATTTACTCTGATAAGTATAAAAATTTGTTGTGTCCTATAGATAGTGGGAGGGTAAGGGGGGGTGAAAAGGAGGAGACTAAAGGGAGGGATTATAAGGGAGGGAAATAGTAGTAAGGGGAGAGGGTAGGTTAAGAAGGGGGGTCACTGGGTGGGAACACTGAGGGAGGGGGTGGTCAAAAGGGAAAACTTCAAGGAGGGGAAGGGAGAAGGAAGAAACAAAAACATAAACAGGGGAGGGAATAGGATGGAAGGGAAGAGACAGATAGTCATCATTACTGTGAATGTGAATGGGATGAACTCTCCCATAAAACAGAGGCGGATAGCAGAATGGATTAAAAACCATAATCCTACAATATGCTGTCTTCAAGAAACACATTTGAAACAAAGGGATACCCACAGGGTAAAGGTAAAAGGTTGGAGTAAAATTTATTATGCCTCAGCTAAAGTAAAAAAAGCAGGGGTAGCAATACTTATCTCAGATAAAGCAAAAGCAAAAATAGATCTAATTAAAAGAGATAAGGAAGGAAACTATATCCTACTAAAAGGCACCATCGAGAATGAAGCAATATCACTACTTAATATATATGCACCAAGTGGTATAGCATCCAAATTCCTAGAGGAGAAGTTAAAGGAATTAGAGGAAGAAATAGATAGCAAAACTATACTAGTGGGGGACCTTAATCTCCCCCTCTCTGAACTCGATAAATCTAACCTCAAAATAAACAAGAAAGAAGTTAAGGAGGTGAATAGAATCTTAGAGAGACTAGATATGATGGATCTCTGGAGAAAACTGAATGGGGATAAAAAGGAATTTACTTTCTTCTCAGCAGTGCATGGTACATACTCAAAAATAGACCATGTACTAGGGCATAAAAACCTCACAATCCAGTGCAGAAAGGCAGAAATAGTAAGCGCATCATTCTCAGATCATGATGCAATAAAAATTATATGCAATAAAGGGCCATGGAAAGATAGACTAAAAACTAATTGGAAACTAAACAATTTAATCCTAAAAAATTGGTGGGTCAAAGAAGAAATTATAGAAACAATCAATAATTTCATTCAAGAGAATGATAATAATGAAACAACATACCAAAATTTGTGGGATGCACTAAAGGCAGTTCTCAGGGGAAGTTTTATATCCCTGAGTGCATACTTAATTAAAGCAGAGAGAAGGGAGGTCAGTGAATTGGACATGCAATTGAAAAAGCTAGAAAAAGAACAAATTGAAAATCCCCAATTTAGTACTAAATTAGAAATACTGAAAACCAAAGGTGAGATTAATAAAATTGAAATTAAGAAAACCATTGAATTAATAAATAAAACCAAGAGCTGGTTTTATGAAAAAATCAACAAAATTGATAGACCCTTAGTCAATATGATAAAAAAAAAGAAAGAAGAAAACCAAATTATGAGTATCAAAAATAAAAAGGGTGAATCTACCTCCAATGAAGAGGAAATCAAAAAAATAATGAGGAATTATTTTTCCCAATTGTATGCACATAAATATGACAATCTTAGTGAAATGGATGAATATTTACAAAATCACAAGTTGCCCAGATTAACTGAAGAGGAAGTGAATTACCTAAATAACCCCATCTCAGAAAAAGAAATCAAACAAGCCATCAATGAACTCCCTAGGAAAAAATCTCCAGGGCCAGATGGGTTCACTAGTGAATTCTATCAAACATTTAAAGAACAATTGATTCCAATACTCTACAAACTATTTGGGAAAATTAGTGAAGAAGGAGTCCTACCAAACTCTTTCTATGACACAAATATGGTACTGATTCCTAAATCAGGAAGAGATAAAACAGAGAAAGAAAATTATAGACCAATCTCCCTCATGAATTTAGACGCAAAAATTCTAAATAAAATATTAGCCAAAAGACTCCAACAACTTATCACAAAAATAATACACCCTGATCAGGTAGGATTCATTCCAGGAATGCAAGGATGGTTTAATATTAGGAAAACCATCAATATAATTGAGCATATCAACAACAAAACTAGCAAAAACCACATGATCATCTCAATAGATGCAGAAAAGGCTTTTGACAAAGTACAACATCCATTCCTATTAAAAACACTAGAAAGTATAGGAATAAATGGAGCCTTCCTTAAAATAGTTGCTAGCATCTATCTAAAACCATCAGCAAGTATTATATGCAATGGGGATAAACTAGAAGCCTTTCCAATAAGATCAGGAGTGAAACAAGGGTGTCCACTATCACCCCTCTTATTCAATCTGGTACTTGAAACGTTAGCAGTAGCAATTAGAGAAGAAAAAGAAATCAAAGGAATCAAATTAGGCAAAGAAGTGACCAAGCTGTCACTCTTTGCAGATGATATGATGATATACTTAGAGAATCCTAGAGAATCAAGTAAAAAATTACTTGAGACAATAAATAAATTTGGCAAAGTTGCAGGATATAAAATAAACCCACATAAATCCTCAGCATTCCTGTACATCTCTAATAAAACTCAACAGCAAGAGATAGAAAGAGAAATCCCATTTAAAGTCACTGTAGACATTATAAAATATTTGGGAATCTACTTGCCAAAACAAACCCAGAATCTATATGATCACAACTACAAAACACTTCTCACAGAAATAAAATCAGATCTAAATAGTTGGAAAAATATCAATTGCTCGTGGCTGGGTCGAGCTAATATAATAAAAATGACA
The DNA here is from genome assembly GCA_011680675.1 of Gymnobelideus leadbeateri. NCBI lineage: Eukaryota > Metazoa > Chordata > Mammalia > Diprotodontia > Petauridae > Gymnobelideus > Gymnobelideus leadbeateri. The sequence goes on along the minus strand of WOXC01002920.1, from coordinate 101,545 downwards.
ATTTTACCCAAACTAAATTATATATTTAGTGCCATTCCAATCAATTTACCAAAAAACTACTTTGTAGAGTTAGACAAAATAATAACAAAATTTATTTGGAAAAACAAAAGGTCTAGAATATCAAGGGAATTAATGAAAAGAAATGCTAGGGAAGGTGGACTAGCTATGCCAGATCTTCATCTGTATTATACAGCAGCAGTCATCAAAACTGCTTGGTACTGGCAGAGGTGTAGAGTAGTGGATCAATGGAATAGATTAGGTGCAGGAGACCCAGCAGTTAATGAATATAGCAATCTATTGTTCGATAAACCCAAAGACCCCAGTTTTTGGGATAAGAATGCACTATTTGACAAAAACTGCTGGGAAAACTGGAATACAGTATGGCAGAAACTGGGCATAGATCACTATCTAACACCATATACCAAAATAAAGTCTAAATGGGTGCATGATCTAGGTGTAAAGGATGATACTGTAAGCAATTTGGGAAAGCAAGGAATAGTTTACCTGACAGATCTGTGGAGAGGGGAAGATTTTAGGACCAAACAAGAATTAGAGAGCATTATAAAATGCAAAATGGATAATTTTGATTACATTAAATTGAAAAGCTTCTGCACAAACAAAGCCAATGTAACCAAGATCAAGAGGGAGGTGGGAAATTGGGAAAGAATTTTTACAACCTGTGTCTCTGATAAAGGACTCATTTCTAAAATTTATAGAGAATTGAGCCAAATCTATATGAATACAAGTCATTCCCCAATTGAGAAATGGTCAAAGGATATGAATAGGAAGTTTTCAGAGAAAGAAATTAAAGATATCTATAAGCATATGAAGAAATGCTCTAAATCACTATTAATTAGAGAAATGCAAATCAAAACAACTCTGAGATACCACATCTCTCCAGTCAGATTGGCTAAGATGACAAAACAAGAAAGTGACAAATGCTGGAGAGGTTGTGGGCAAATTGGAACGCTAATACATTGCTGGTGGAGTTGTGAATTTATCCAACCATTCTGGAGAGCAATCTGGAATTATGCCCAAAGGATTATAAATAATTTCATACCCTTTGACCCAGCCATACCACTCCTAGGGTTATATCCCAAAGAGATCATAGTAGTGGGAGGAAGAACCATATGTACAAAAATATTTTTAGCAGCCCTTTTTGTGGTTGCAAAGAATTGGAAACTAAAGGAGTGCCCATCAATTGGGGAATGGCTAAACAAGTTGTGGTATATGAATGTAATGGAATTTTATTGTGCTATAAGAAATGAGGAGGTGACGGATTTCATAATTACCTGGAGAGACTTATACAAACTGATGCTGAGCGAGAAGAGTAGAATCAGAAGAAATTTGTATACAATCACAGACATACCATATCTGTGACGACCAACTATGACAGACTGGACTCTTTTCAGCAATGCAGTGATATAAGTTAATCCCGAATGACTCAAGAAAGTGAGAAATGTGCCATCCAGAGATATAACTAGAAAGAACTGAGCCTGAATCCTGATGGAAGCAAACTAAATGATCTTGTTCTTCTCATTGTTTGGTTGTACTTCTTCCTTACCATCTTTCATCCCACCTAGTACTATATGCCTTTGTAATTGGAATAATGTTTAATATGAATGCATTTGCAGACCCTATACTGTACTATATGATGTCATGAGGGGAGGGGGGAGGGAAGTAAAGGAAATTTGAAAATCAAGGAACTATGGAATTGAATCTTGTCAACTGAAACTAAACTAATAAATTAATTTAAAAAAAAAAAAAAAGAAAAAATGCATGTTGAATGGATGGATATTAAAGCACTTTAAAATATAAAAATGATATTATTCAGTCATATTCAATACAAATAGCTTTAATTTATTTAATATTGAAGCACAAAATAAGCCATTAATGTTGCTATTTTGTTTTTAGAACACAAAAAGGACTTATATGAAAAAAGAGATGGGATCCAAAAGCTATTTTTAAAAATTATATCTATTAGAAATCAAATCAAGCAATAGAAATATAATAATAAACTTGGAAAAACAAGTAATTAGTAAGTGAAATGAAAAATTTGTCCAATTAAGCAGTTTACTGATTTGGAGATTAGATATCAGCACCAACACTTTGGGATAATTTTTTTTAAATCCATTTCAATAAACCAATCTGGTCCTGCTTTCAGTTCTGATTTTCTTCCTTTGATTTTCTGTCCTGAATAAAATAAAATTTCATTCTAATTTTTACTATTTTTCATTTTCATTCTGGCTTTTGCATTTGCATATTGAATTAAAAAGCTTTTCCACATATCTCTCTTAAAGTCCATATCCCTCTTCTAGGCTCACCCCAAGGGGCCTTCAGTGATCAATTCCTTCCCCAGTCTCTGGAGTAAGTAGTTTTTGGTTCTTTAGCAGATGGTGAATGGAAAATGGAGCTGCTCTTTTGATTTGTACAGTCTGGCCTCTGGAGCCTCAAGGGGTATAAAAGGTAAAATTTTCCATCCAGGGAGTGATTTCCTTCAGATAAGCCCCTAGATAGAGGCCAAATGTGGCCATTACATCATAAGCTTATAGATTTAGAGACAGGAGGAACCTTAGAGGTTGGCTAGGCCAAATTTCTCATTTTCTATATGAGGAAATTGGGGTACCCACGATGTTAATTGACTTGTCCAAGATCTTACAGATAGTCAATAGATTTATACTCAGTTACCAACTCCAGATCCAGGGTTCTTTCCACTGTGATCCCAGACAAACAGATATCTTTAATCCCTGGTTAACAGTCATATTTCTTGGGCTATGAGCACAGATTTAAGTCCACAGAGTTAGACTTTGGACTTGCCATTCCTTTGGAATATGGCTATTTTGATATTTCAGACACAAAATTTACAGTCTTGGGAGCCAAATAATTCGAAGGAAAAAGGGAATGGCATCTAAAGAAATTAAAGACATTTATAGCTGGAAGCAACCTCAGAAACCATAGTCCAGGGGTGAGGAACCTGCAGTATGTATGGGCTTGTAGATCCTTAAGTGTGGTCTCTTAATAAAAAATTTGTTCTGTAAAATTTTGATTCCATCAAAAGTCCATACTCAAGTATCTAGAAGGCCACATGTATCCTTAAGGCCATAGGTTCCTCACCCCTGATCTAGTCCAACCCTTTACTTTACAAATGGTAAAACTAAGGTCAGGGTCAGACAGATAATTAAGTGTCTGAGGCAGGATTTGAATCCTGGTTCTGGAACTCCTTGGCCAGTGTTTTTTCAAGTGCATCATAATATTAGAGGTAATTTTGAAGGATGGAAGTTATGCTTTGTGGGTGGGGGGAGGGATTTGAGAAGGGGACAGGTAAGGAGAAAAGCAATCCATTATGAAATGATTCTCTATGCACTTGATGCTAGCAAATGAATTCTTATTTGATACAGAGCAAAGCTCTTAACACCCAAACTAAACCCACAGAGCTCTGATGCAGAATTTTAATAGCATCAGCTCCACAGGGCTCTGCTAATATTGTTGACTCATACAGTGCACACTTATAATCACTTTATTACTTACTAGATTGCTGGGAAAAATCTACCAGCTAGCAATATGCCACATCTATTTCATTTATTGGCAAAATGTTTTCTTCAGTTACTTGTAAACAGTATTTGGAGGCTTAGGGGTCTTAGAATGGTTCAAATTAGTAACAAATGTTTTTGGTCGCTGAAGTCACATTCTGTTCTGTTCCTCTGTTTTGCCATCTAGAAACTGACGACTAGAAGCCTGAAAAAATGTGTGAGGCAGACATACTGGAGAGGTGTAAACAGTTTCAAAATGTGAGAGGTCCCCACCGTTGTGAAGGAAATTCATCATTTCCTGCCTTTTTTGATGTTCTCTGTCACAAAAGAGCCGGGGCAGATTTCATATCCACGATTACTTCCAATGGATTGATTTAGCATAAGTGCTAATTAATTATAGGCCCTCAAAAAACCACAGGTAAGGTTTGGAGAATTTTTTTTTTTTGGTTTCCTTATTCAGACAACCCCTGGCTTAATAATAGTCACTGTGGAGAGTCCTTGCAAATGTTTGCAATGAGCAAAATGATTTTTCCCTGAAAAAATTGATGTATTGTCCTATATATTATCCAGGAATATAATGTTGTAATCAGAAAGTTCAAGACTGGGTGTCAGAAAGCCTGAGTTTAAATCCTAGTTCAGTCAATGATCAATTGTATGATGTTGGGAAGATTGATTTATCTCTCCAGGGCTGTTTCCCTATGTATAAAATGAGAGATAAAATAATGGCTAAAGTTCCTTCAAGCTCTCAATGTCATCTAGTCTCCAAATAATAGTCACTCTTCTATCTGTAGAGTGCTCTGTACTTTCCAAAATGTTTTCCCTACAATAATCTTGAAATCTTTCCCTTTTCCTTTCTTTAAACTCAGGTGCTACCTGCTACACAAAACTTTCCTTGACTCATTCAGTGAAAAAAGTGTTTCTCAAAATTTAAAAAAATATGTTTTTATTTTCTATATTTTACACCCCCATAGAATCCCATTTATTCCTCCCCTCTTCTTCCTAGAGAGTCATCTCATATGACAAAATAATTATTTTTAGAGAAAAAAACAACTGATCAATATATTGAAAAACTATGAAAGCATGTAATTGTGTAGCACCTGTCCTTCCACCTGCACAAAAATGAAGGTTGGGGGTATCTTTTCATATCTTTTCATTTGAATCCCAATGTACAACATGCAAACAACTACGTATAAGCATGATATATGCAAGATAAGTGGAAGTAATCCCAAATAGAATGCACTAACAAATAAGGGGCTAAGGAACAACTTCTTAAAAAGGTAGAATTTTAGCTGAGACTTGAAAAGAAGGCAGGGAAGCCTGAAGGCAGAGAGAAGAAGGAAAAGCATTCCAGGTATGAGGAATAACCACTAAAAATTCAGGAAGCCTGGGAATGAAGTATCTTATGCAAGGAACAGCAAGGAGGCCAGAGTCATTGGATAATGGAGTATATGCAGGGAATTAAAGCATAGGAAGATTGGAAAGTGAGGAAGTAACTAAATCATGAAGGCCTTTAAAAGCCAACCAAATAATTTCATGTTTGATTCTGGAGATATATAATAGGAAGCCAATGGATTTTATTAAGTGACTTACATATACCAGGTACAAAGACAAAAACAAAACAGTCCTTGTTCTAAGTGATTTTACTTCCTTTGGGAGGATGCAATATGTACTTTGAAAAGTAAATACAAACCAAAGTAATTTCAGGGGGGAGGGCAATAATATCCACAAGGCATCAAGATTGACCCCATGTTGAAGGCAAGTCTTTAAGAAAGTCAGAGAGGGATTCTAAGAGCAATTAAGGAAGATGCTAGACATGGGGGGTAGTCAGTTTTGTAGTTTCAGAGAAGTTAGATGGAATGGCATGTACAGGGAACATTAGTCCCATAACAGTAGTTAGGCCAGTTTGGTTAAGATATAGAGGATATGAGAGTAATGCATAATAGGCCTGTAACATAGGCTTGAAACAGAGAAGGGCTTTAAAATCCAAACTGAAAAGTTTGTATCTAGAAGCAAGATGGAACCACTGTAGCACATTTAGAAGATAAGTGGCATTGTCATATTTGTGTTATAGGAAATCAATTCTGTATCTGTGTGGATGGTAGATTAAAGAGGAGAGAGACTGGATTCTGGGAGAATAATCAAGAGGCCATTTCAGTAGTCTAGACAAGAGGTGATAAAGTAAACAGTAATAGGGAGGTTAGGAAGAGGGGAGAAAAGTTAATGGATTGTGTTTTTTTGACCATGTTGAGTTTGCGTTGCCTATGAGACACAGTTGGAGATGTCCAGGTAGTGATATGGAACTAGTGCTAAGGAGAGAGATTGAGTGGATATATAAATTTTGGAATCATGTTTCCCTTTCCTGCATCCCTCAGATTTAATCAGTTGTCAAGTCTTGCTTCTACCTCTGATGCATTTCTTTCATATTTCTCCTACTCTCCACTCAGACAGCTGTCATCCTAGTTTAAGCTCTTAATCACCTCCACCAAGACAATTTAAAGAGCTTCTTAATTGCCTCCCTACCTCAATGCTTTTCTCTGTCTGATCCACCTACATGCCAAACTGATATTCCTAAAGCATAATTCTGACTTTGTCAAGAAGTTCTATTGGCTTCCTCTAGTCTCCAGCATAAAATACAAATTAACTTGGGAGACATTCAAAACCCTTCACAACATGGTTTCAGTCTACTTTTCCAGGCTTATTACACATTCCTCTCCATATATTCTACATTCCAGCAAAACTGGCTGCTTTCTATTTCCAATCTACAACATTCCATCTCTGTACCTTTGCACAAGCTATTTCTCCATATCTGGGATAGACTCTTTCCTTAGCTGTATCTAGTAGGCTTCCTAGATTCTCTCCAAACTCAGCTCAAGTGGCATCTAGGAAACACATTTTTTCTGATCTTTTTAGCCACCCTCCTTTCACATAATTTTGTTGTATGTATTTTATATTTTTTGTACTTACTTCTCTATGTATGTGGTGACATGGCCCCTCTGCCCTTCTAGAATATAAATGCCTTTAGGATGGACTGTTTCATTTTTCTGTTTATATACCTATATCTAGCACAGTGCCTGGCACATAGTAGAGGCTTAATAAATGCTTTAATGAGTGAAAGATGAATCATAGAGAACTGAACCTACAGGAGCTGATGTGGTTACTAAGAGTGAAAATTGTAGAGATAAATAAGAAGAGGGTCCAAAATCTATTCATAGGGCCTGGGACATGGATAATAAACCAGCCAAGGAGTCTTTTAAAAAGAAGTGGCCACAGGAGTAGAACCAAGAGTGAGTAGTATTATGAAAAGTACAAGTGTCCAGAGGTCAGTAATGTCAATACAAGTCAAGAAGTATGAGGACTGAGAAAAGGTAAATAAAATACCATTGGTTCCCTTTCTATGTCAGATTTCAAGGAGTTGAAAAGAGACTGAGATGTGAAAAACTACAGGCAATGAAATAGATAACTGTTTCTGTTTTTTTCTATGAAAGGAAGGAGGGATATGGGACAATAGCTTAGGGAGATGATAGGATCAAGTGAAGTTTTTTTTTTTTTTTAAGGATAGAAATATCTAGGTATATTTGTAATAAATAGGAAAGATCCCCATGAATATGGATAATGGTTGAAGAGGCAAGGTCCCAGAGGAGACTGGTGAGGGGATTATTGCGGGGGCCATCTTCCAGAAGAGATGGGAGTGAATGAGATAAAAGATTAGAGAGGTTGGCCTTGATAAAAAGAAAGATTGCCTCTTCCTCTGAGACTGGAGCAAATGAAGAGAGAGTGGAGGTAGTTTCATTTAGGTTATTTGAAGTACAGAATTGTAGAGAAGGGAGATCCTGGGACAGATAACCTTGGTTTTCTTAGTAAAGAGTGAGTTGAGACCTTCAAATGAGTTAGGGGCAAGAAGGATGGTGTAAAAGAGAAGGCTCTGAACAGAAGCAATAGGGAATAGGATAGAGAGTCAATCAGAAAGGAGTGGGATGAAGCAATATTGGCTCTGATGTTACATTACATAAATTTAAAATAGACATAGTTAGAAGACTTGTTTGGCTTTCTCCATAGTGATCCAGCAATGTGAGTATGAATGAAGAATGGATGATAAAAATTATCCAGGAGTTTGGAAAGGAATAAGTATTGAAATTTCAAAGAGAAGAAAGTGAAACCATGGAAAGAATGATGACCTGAAAAGGCAGAGAACTAAAGCGACTATAAAGTTGTGATGGGGATGGAGAATAAATCTAGAAAGGCATAGGAAGAGATAGGAAGATAACAGGTTATGTTCAGAGGAATTTCTGAATTATGAATTTGAGTGGTAGAACATTTGTAAGTGACTAGAAATGAGAACAATAGTATAATCAGTTATTATGTGTGGCTGAGGTAGACTAAAGATGCAGATTATAAGAGCTGGTGAAGTTGGAAGAAAAGGCATTTGAGGGAACACCAATATGTAAGTACCCAAATATTGAAATTGAAGGAAGGGGGGATAGGGGAAGCCTATGAATCCAGATACTGAATTCCTTCAATTAGGAGGCAACATTTTGTAAATTGCTCCAATGAAAGCATTTTGCACTATTGGGAATGGGGAGCAATTTTAGTAGTCCTCTGTAATCAAGGGAATTAGAGCAAAAAGAAAATTATTCAATCAGCTGGGTTAAGCATCTTCTCTCCCTGGGCTGTTGGTCTGTACTATGAAAATATTATAGAATTATAAAATACTATATATACTATATATTACTACATATACTATATAAAATACTATATATACTATATTAAATACTATACCATCATTTGGGTGTTGTGGACATAGGAGCTGGCCTGAACATTGCCAGCTTTGTTGAAAATTATTTGACCCCTATTATTCATAGTATGAATATTAGTAATAGTCATGAACATGTATATATGTTTACAAAACTCTTTGCACTTGTTAGTCTTTTTTATTCTCATAACAACCCAGGGAGGTAGATGATTTTTTTATTCCTATTTTACCAACAAGGAAACTGAGGCAGATAGGATAAGAAATCTGCCCAGGGTCATAAGACAGGAAGCCATCTGATGTAGGATTTGAACTTAGGTTCTTCTGACTCCAGGACCAGTATTCTAGCCATTTTACAACCTCAGAGTCTATTAAATAAAAACAATATTAATGTATGGATATACCTCACAAGCATGTCCTGAAACAGTGCTTATCTTGAACCCTGAGTCCTTTGACTCACAGTGGAAAATCCCTCAGTGACTATCTAGTCAATTGTATCTGAAGAAAAACATTCTCTGCAACATTCTCTAGTGATCAAGTCTTGAGAAACATGTTAGTCTGTCAAATTCTATTTTGTTGTTGTTGTTGTCCTCCAACAGTATTCCATAACCTAAGAACAGGATCAAAGAAGGGAGATGGTAGGGATTACCCAGGGTTTAGGATTGGTAGGTCAGGAATAATAGAAGGATAAGAGAGCAGAAAATTTAAGAATAGCAAGATGGTGGAGTAAAAGCAGGAAGTTCCAACCATCTCCAATATCTGAAAAAAATGACTCTATACAAATTTTAGAGCTACAGAACCCACAAAGTGAGAGAGAAAAATATATCTCCCACTGAAGGCAGCCTGGTGGGCTGACAGGAAGGGTCTATTGCATCTATCAGGGAGCAAAACACAGTCCTGTGTGAGCCACACTTGGCCCAGACCTGTGGTGGCCCAGAACTGTGGCACAGACTGGCCAGAGCAGACCTTTGGATTGTGCATCACTGGCAGCTGGCAGTTTCTAGACTTCTCAACCCATAAACCCCAAAGAGAAAGTAAAAGGTCAGTGGGGGACTCTGTTGGAATTGGGTGACAGAAGATCATGGTCCAGCCCCTGCCCCAGGGGTGGTGGAGGTGGCAGTGGCTGCAGCTACAACCACGTGGCTGCCTTGTGAGCTCCAGGCCTACAGATCATAGGGGGACCAAGTGACCATTCAAAGGGTAATTGCTCTTCCTTTGCCCTGTTTGGATCTGAGTTGCAGTCTTGGGAGCTGGTCCTGGGGTGAGGAGCACTAGCATGACAGAGCTTGTTGAGATTGTGGAGAGGCAGTCATCCTCACAGTTCTGAACCAGGTGCCTGGAAAAAGTTATGACAATAGTGTAATGGGAATAGGAACTTGAAGATCTTCCCTGCCCCTTAATAGACCTAGGGGAGAGTTTGAAGACTTCCCCTGCTGTGAAGATAAAATCTGCCCAGATAGGCTGAATGTGATCACATGAAGCCTGTGATGGAGGGAATTTGCTGAAGGGTGCAGCAGAGCCCACAGAAAGCTTCCCTGCTGTGAAGATAAACTTGGCCTCTTGATAGGCTGAATGTAGTCACATGGCACCTGTGGTGGGAGGAGTTTTGCTGAAGAGGAGCAGAGCCCACAGGATGCTGGTCCGAGCTAGAGAAATTGTAGGAGAGACAGGAGGTTGAGGCAAGGAGATAGAGAGGTTCATGAGTAAGTATTGATCTTGTATTGGTTTATGGGAAGGATGAAGGATGCTATGGCTCTCACTATCATTTTGGCTTCTGAATATCTTTGGTACTATGATGGAATCAGCTTATTGGTTTGGGGATTTAGTTTTCTGGTGTTAAAATAAATGCTTCAGTTCTATTCTCTATCTGGAGAATCTGGCATATTTTGTGATTGAGTGTCATGCAATACTTATAGTCATGATCTTTACCATGATTGTGGGCACTGTAAATATTGCATTGGCACTACAAACGGCTGTGCTAAACCCCAGATATTTGGGATATAGCACTCTATAATCTGGAAACAGAGTTCTACCATGGCAAAGAGCTCAAAAGTCAAGTAATTGGCTGTCAAGATGAGTGAACAGAGAAAGTGAAATCAAACTATGGAATTTTGGGGGGAAAACAAAGAGGATCAAAACATAGAGAAGACCACAAAGTCAAAACTCCTGCATCAAAAGAAAAATATGAACTGATCACATGACATGGAGGAGCTCAAGAAGGATTTTAAAAGTCAAGTCAGAGAAGTAGAGGAAAAATTGGGAAAAGAAAAGAGGATGCAAAAAACAAGTCAACAGCCTGACTGAAGAAAATAACACCTTAAAGACTAGACTAACTCAAATGGCAAAAGAGGTCCAAAAGAAAAAAATGAGAAGAAGAATGCCTTGAAAATCAGAATTGGCCAGATGAAAGAGGAATTTCAAAAGCTCACTGAAGAAAATAATTCCTTCAAAATTAGATTGGAGTACATGGAAGCTAACCACTTTATAATAAATCAAGATACTATAAAACAAATCCAAACAAATAAAATAAATAGAAGGCAAAGTGAAATATCTCATTGGAAAAAACCACTGACCTGGAAAATAGATTCAAGGAGGGATAATTTGAAAATTATTGGACTACCTGAAAGCCATTATAAAAAAGAAGAGCCTAGACATCATCTTTTAATAAATTATCAAGGAAAAACCCCCTGATATTCTAGAACCAGAAGGCAAGATTGAAATGGAGAGAATTCAATGATCACCTTTTGAAAAAGATCAACAGAAGAAAACTCCTAGGAATATTATAGCCAAATTCCAAAGTTCCCAGCTCAAGGAGAAAATATTACAAGCAGCTAGGAAGAAACAATTTGAGTATTATGGAAACACAATCAGGATAACACAAGATCTAGCACCTTCTATATTGAGGGATTGAAGGACTTAGAATATGATATTCCAGAGGTCAAAGGAGATAGGATTAAAACCATGAATCACCTACCAAGAAAACTGAGTGTAATACTTCAGGGGAAAATATGGACATTCAATGAAATAGAGGACTTTCAAGCATTCTTTTTTTATGTTGACCATCATTTTCTTTTTTCTTTTTTTAAAAAAAAATGTTTATATTTAGTTTACATCATTCATTTTCACAAGATTTTGAGTTACATTTTTTCTCCTTGTCTTTCTCCTAGCCACCACTCCAAAACAGTGATCCCACTGTACACCCCCTCCCCTAATCTGCTCTCTCCTATATCCTTTCCTATACCCCCTCCTACTTTCTGGTAGGGCAAGATGGATTTCCATCCCCTAGTGCCTTTATATCTTATTTCCCAGTTATATGTAATAATAATAATAATACAAATTTAAAACATTTGATTTTAAAACATTGAATTCCAGACTCTTTCCCTTCCTCCCTTGTCACCCACCCTTACTGAGAAGATAAGCAATTCAATATAGGTTATACATGTGTAGCTATGCAAAACATTTACATAGTGGATATATTGTGAAAGACTGACTATATTTTCCTCCAACCTATCCACCTCCCTACTTGTTCTATTCTCTATGTCGACCCTGTCCCTTTTTAAAGTCTGTGCTTCTAACTTCCCTCCCCACCATCCTGCACTCCACTCCATAATCCCCCCTCTCATCCCCTTCCTCCCTACTCTCCTGTAGGGTAGGATAGCCTATTTGTTGTGTATGCCATTCCCTCCCTAAGCCATTCAATGAGAGTAAGGTTGACCCATTCCCTTTTGCCTTCCTGTTCTTCCCCTCCATTGTAACAGTATTCCCTTGCCTCTTCTCTATGAGATAAATTATCCCATTCTGTCTCTCCCCATCTCCTCTCCTTATATTCCTCTCTCACCTCTCAATTTCACCAAGTATCATCCCTTCCTATTCAATTGATCCTGTGCCCTCTTTCTATGTATACCTGTACACATATATACACACACTCATATATGTATTCATACACCCATATACCCTCCTATATAGACATATTTATGTATGTACAAACACATGCACATTATATATATATATATATATATATATATATAAATTTATATTCACTTCAACTATCCTCATACTGAGAAAAGTTTCATAAATTACAATTATCAGTTTTCCATGTAGGAATGTAAATAGTTCAACTTTGATAAGTTCCTTATGATTTCTTTTCCCTGTTTACCTTCTCATTCTTCTCTTGCTTCTTTTATCTGAATGTCAGATTTCCTATTCAAGTCTGGTTTTTTCATCAAGAAAGCTTGAAAGTCCTCTATTTCATTGAATGACTATATTTTCTCATGAAATATGATACTTAGTTTTGCTGGGTAGGTGATTCTTGTTTTTAATCCTAGCTCCTTTGATATCTGCAATATCATTTTCCAAGCCCTTTGATCCCTCATTGTGGAAGCTGCCGGATACTGTGTTATCCTGATTGTGTTTCCACAATATTCAAATTGCTTCTTCTTGGCTGCAATTTTTTCCTTGATCTGGGAACTCTGGAACCTAGCTATAATATTCCTAGGAGTTATCTTTTAGGGATCTTTTTCAAAAGGGAGTTGGTAAATTTTTCAATCTCTATTTTGCCCTCTGGTTCTCAAACATCAGGGCAGTTTTCCTTGAGAATTTCTTGAAGGATGATTTCTAGGTTCTTTTTTGATCATGGCTTTCAGGTAGTCCAATAATTTTTAAATTATCTCTCCTGGATCTATTTTCCAGGACAGTGGTTTTTCCAATGAGATTTTTTACATTGCCTTCTATTTTTTCATTTGTTTGGATCTGTTTAATAGTATCTTGATTTCTCATAAAGTCATTAGGTTCCATTTGTTCCAATCTAATTCTGAAGAAATTATTCTCTTCAGTGAGCTTTTGAGAATCTTTTTCCATTTGGCAAATTCAGATTTTTAAGGCCCTCTTCTCCTCATTGGCTTTTTGGGCTTTTTTTGCCATTTGAGGTAGTCTATTTTTTAATGTTTTATTTTCTTCAGTCAGGTTGATGATTTTCTTCTCATGATTTTCTTGCATCATTCTCATTTCTCTTCCCAATTTTTCCTCTACTTCTCTTATTTGGTTTTCAAAGTCCTTCTTAAGCTCCTCTATGGCCTCTAACCAGTTCATATTTTTCTTGGAAGCTTTTGGTGCAGGAGTTCTGACTTTGCTGTCTTCCTGCTGTTCCATGCTTTGATCCTTTTTGTCCTGAAAAAAGGAATCCAAAGTTGGATTGCTGTGCTTGCTTTGCTTCCTTTTCTTGCTAACGTTGCCACTCAATTACTTGACTTTTGAGCTTTTTGCCACAGTAGAACTCTGCTTCCAGAGAGAAGAGCTTTGTCCCAAATTACTGGGGCTTTTGCAGCTGCCAGAGCTATTAGTTGGCTGCCTTCTCAGAGGCTTCCTCATGCTCTGGCACCTGGTCACACAACCCAGGACCTCCACCAAAGATAACAATCCAGATCCAAGCATGTTAAAGCAAGATAATTACCCTCTGAATCTTTGCTTGGTCCCCCTACAATCTGTCAGCCAGGACCTCTGCAGTAGCTATGCTGCTTCTCCCTCTGGGAGCAGAGGCCAGACCACACTCTCAATCCCCCTGTTCCCAAAGTCTACATTGACCTTTTACTTTGCCTTTGGCATTTATTAGTTGGTAATTCTTTAAACCACCACAGCTGCTGGTGATCCAATCTCCCTATATTCCTCCAGCTAGGGCTGGTCAGGGCCACCCTGGGCTAAAACCATGGGCTCATGAGGGACTGGGCTCTGCTCCCAGTGTGCTGTGATGGACCCTTCCTGCTAGCCTTCCAGGCTGCCTTCAGTGGGAGATTTGTTTCTCCCTGTCGCTTTGTGGGTTCTGGGCTCTAAAGTTTGGTTAGAGTCATATTTTATAGGTATTTGCAGTGGTTATGGGGGAAGCTGAAGGAGTTTTCCTGCTTTTAAGCTGCCATCTTTGCTTTGCCCCTTTGACCATCCAGAAGCACTTTCAAGCAAGAGCTGAACAGAAGATTTGACTTTCAAACAAAAGCATGAAAAGGTAGACAAGAAAGAGAAATGATAAGGAACGTATTAAAGTTTAACTCTTTATATTCGTACATGGAAAGATGATATTTGTAACTCATGAGACTTTTCTCAGTATGAAGATAGTTGAAGGGATTATATATGTGTATTTGAATACATACATATATATGTATGTATAGGTGGGTGTAAGTGTGTATACATATATGCATGTGTGTATGTGTGTACATGTATACATAGACAGAGGGCACAGGGTTAGTTGAATGTGAAGGGATGATATCAAAAAACAAAATTAATAGGTGAGAGAAGAATATGTTGGGAGAAGGAGAGGGGGAGACATAGAATGGGATGGATTATCTCAAATAAAGAAGTCAGGAGAAGGCTATTACAATGGGGGGGAAGAGCAGGAAAGTAAAAGAGAAAAATTCAACCTTACTCCCATTGAATTTGTCTTAAGGAGGGAACAATATACCCACTCAGTTGGGTATCTTACACTACAGCAAAGTAAAGGGGGAGGGGATAAAGGAGGGGATTATAGAAGGGAGGCCAAATTGGGGGAGAGGGTAGTTAGAAGCAAACACTTTTGAAAAGTGACAGGGTCAAAGGAGAAGATAGAATAAATGGGCGGCAGGACATGATGGAGGAAAATGTGGTCATTCACTGCATGACTACTATGGAAATGCTTTGCCTTATTACAGATGTATAACCTATATTGAATTGCTTGTCTTCTCACTGGGGGGGGGGTGAGTAGGGGAGAAGGGAGAGAATCTGAAACTCAAAGTTTTAAAAACAAATGTTAACAACATTTTTTTCTTAAATGCAACCTAGAAATAAGATATACAGGAAATGGGGTACAGAAATTCATCCTTCCCTATAAGAAAGTAAGGTGGGAATTGGAGGGTGGGATGTAAGAGAGGGCAAATTAGAGGAAGGGGTATTCAGTATGCTTGACATCTTGAAGGGGGAGATAGGAGAGAGATGGGAAGAAAATCTATAACTCAAAATCTTTGGGAAATGAATGTTGAAAACTAAAAAAAGTATTTAAGAATAAAGATTAATGGACACTTAAAATGATTTACTACGGTGTGTTTAGTCTCTAAAAGGAGAAAAATGAAGCCACAGTAGTATTTATGAATTAGGAAGATGAGAGAAAGAGAGAGAGAGAGAGAGAGAGAGAGAGAGAGAGAGAGAGAGAGAGAGAGAGAGAATCAGAAAAAGAGAGAAAGACACAGAGAGAAACAAAGAGAGACAGGCAGAGAAAGAAGTTTTTAATGAGGACTGAGTTATTGAGGAAGAATGGAGATGAAAGTCATAGGACTTGAAGTAGATAAACTGGGACACCATCTTATTATCAAGGTAATCAATACCAATATTAAAGTTACAAAGGGTTATGGCAAAGGTTGGGGTGGAGAGAAAGACTGTGAATCAGGTTAGGATAAGTTATTCATTAGGACAATGATAAGTATGTAGATAAGATGATATAATTAAATGATGTGAACTTTAAAGTAAAAGGAGGTTGTTGAGTGTCTGCCAGATCTAAGGTTGTGAAATTAGCAGTGGTAGGAAAATACTCCTAGAGCTATGATCTGGGTGACAAGGAGCAGCATTCAGAATTGGAGACCTTGGCAAGAATTACAAAGCATGAAGAATGTGGTGGTACTACATATTACATTCACTATTTTTTCAGTAAACATGTGTTTCGAGGTAGTGTTGCACAGTGCAGAATGTTGAATTTCAAGAACTTAATTGGAACCAAGAGACCTGAGTTCAAATGCTGACCCTGGCTTTTACTGAATGAATTTGGACAAGTCAATTAATCTTCCTTGACTTTAGTTTCTTTATCTGCAAATTGAGGAGTTTGGGCCAGATTAACTCTGAACTCTGAATCATGTTCCCATGATTAAATAAAGCTAGAAAATGGCAGATGCATAATAGAAAGAATTTATTTAGCCAATACTTATTGATAATTAGTATGTGCAAATGTAATGAAATAAAATCATTGGTGAGTGAACACCCTGATGTGACCACCACCTCAATGTCATACCATACATATCACCTTTCCCATGGAATGGTTCATTCTCTTCACTCATTCTCTGGATCGAATTCTGCCTTATTTTGCCTTATCTGTCCTTAACTGGCAGGGCTAGATTCCAGAAATAGATACTTCCAGATACCCAGAGCTAGATAGTACAACATGATTCCACTGAAACTCTCTCAGGGTCCTAGGAGTAATCATGTCAAGGGGAAAGACACTTCTCCCGCTCACCAGTCTAGCTCTTCATCTCTCCCCCATCTCAATCTGATGCATTTTCTATGTACACAACCAGTCACTCACAAGGTAATATACCCATATGCACAAACATCCACTTACAATAATGACATTTTTAGGTATGAAACATAACCATTTACTTAATCAAAAGGTATAAGAAATAATATCATATACACTCATATTAAAGCTAATGCATAAATAATAAATATATCACATATAACCCTGGATCACACGCTCCCCACAGATGCTCTCAGAGAAGGTGGACATAGAATGTACAAGGAACTTTCCAAAAAACCATACAAGGCTGAAAAATTGATATGCTCAGGGTAACTCACAACTCTGGACTGTTGGCTTTGGCACTATTAGTCCATTCAAGAACAGTGAACCACATTAAACTGCTTCTCTGTTCATTGCTTGACTCTCAGTCCTCACTACTCAACTAGGCAATTCCTCTTCTGTAATCAAACGTTGCATTTAAATTTTTTTTTCAATCTGCAATCTTCCCTCTCTTTAAACCAAAGAACACTGCTCATTAAACTGACTATACCTGGGCTATACAAACCAGCTCAACCAGTTATTCACTCATTCAAATTCTGTGTTCAGAATGAAGCTTATATTTAAATCTTTAAGCCAAACCCAGAAACCCAGTGAGATCACCATGATACAAAACGGTTGCAACAAACACTCTACTTTTCCTTCTCAAACCAAAGGCAGCAGCAGAGAGCAACCGGAACTTACTTCATTTAGCTTTGCTTAGGTGCAGGCTGGGTAAATTGTCACTGAAATTCTTGATAATCAAATTTATGATCTCTCTCACAAATAGGTTAATCCTCAAGTCCACTGAGAGCTTCTTATGGTTGCAAGCTCCCCTTCTCTTTCTTACCCTTTCATTGGGTTCTCCTTACTTGGTCCCTCTGCACTTCAGTGATTTAAATGAACCTCCTGGATCTCAATGATCCCTCTTTCTAATATAAAAAATTCACTACTCTCCAAACTTCCCCTATCAAATTGATAACATCCTCCAGATGTTTATGAAACTCCTAATTAAAAAAATACCCTCTTCATCTATAAACTATGAATAATCAAATGAGCTACCACAATACCTTGAAGTTGTAAAGTCTTCAATATTAATCTACAAGTAGCTTTGGTGTCCTGGGAAAATTTTCTTTGCATACATATTTCTCCAGTTTTCAATAAATAAAAGATTCTTCTCCATCTCTTTATAACATAAAATTGTTTCCACGCAAACAAGGCATCATTCTATATTGTACCCAAGAATATTTCCACCTATATTAATTTTCTGTCTCAAACCGCTTGAATCCCATTTTATATATGTTAATATATAATTAATATGCATGTTTATAGCTTTTAAATTTAAGCAAAGGGTTTTTTCCTATTTCTTTTAGGTATCAAAATGTTTGTTTATAACATCAACAATATACTGCATACTTTAACTTCTTGTGATAGCAAAGAATTGGAAATTCCCATTGGAATTGGAAATAAATGCCCATTGGTTGGGGGAGTAGCTAAATAAAATGTAATGGGATATTATTATAGTGCTGTAAGATATGGTAGTATGGGATGAATACATAGAAGCTTAGAAAGATCAGTATGAAATGGTACAGAGTGAATTATATACACAGTAACTACAATAATGTAAATGGAAAGAATGATCACACACCAAAAAAAATAAATAAAAATAAAAAGTAAATGTAACAAAATTATAAAAATCAAGTCAGACTTGAATGAAAAGATATAAGAAGACACCCCTAATCAAGCCGTTTGTGTAGATGGGCAGTTTATAGGTGTTAAACCTGTTTTTAGACTTTCTTAATGTATAAGTTGTGCTGACTTTTTTTCTTGTCTAAAAATACTATTTGCCATATGGGATGGCTCTTGGGTAGGGGGAGGAGGAGGGAGATACATGGGATACTATGGTTATATAAGAAACAAAAAATTTAAATAAAAGTTATTTTCAAAAAAGATATATTTGGGATCACATAATTAGGGAACATGAAACAAGCTTCTTTAATATAGGATGAAATCATTTGACTCAAAAACTTCATTTTTCAACTAAAATCATTGCATATTCTATAATGAGTGCTTACATTTTTCTATGTGTTTAGTACTATCAGCATTGTACAAGAAAAAAAGACAATCATTTGCCTTGAAGAATTACAATATAACTGGAGAAATTCATAAATTTGTTTCACTATATCAGTTAATATAGATTAAACATCAGTATTTCTCATTAAAATGTCAGTTCATTACACACTTAATTCACCTTGGGTGTTCTATAGATAGACACAGCTTCCTCCAAATGAAATGCTATGAAAAGTTTTCTTTACTTGGTGCTTCCCCTCCTCTACTCAGGGCACATGTTATTCTTGGTGGTTGATATCTTCCCTTATTGGCAATAGTTCTAATTTTTATAAATATAAATTTAAGTTCTGTAAGGGTTGGGGTCACATTTCTCAGTGTTTCATATATCATGCAGGAATCATACTATGCTTTGACAGCATTAAGCACTGAGTGTCATAAATAATGCTTTGGAGATCGTTTCTATTACCGTGATATCCTAGCACTCTCCTGAGTTTTGATACCCAATTGACAGCCATGGATTTTCCTTGACTCTAAGTTCCAATTTAGCCCACACAAAGGCAATGTGGTATCATGGAAAAAGTTGTAGATTTTGGAATCATGGTATGTGGGTTCAAATCACAACTTTTATATTTACTCCATGTATGACATATGGCATGCTACATATATGATACATATGACACTTCACAGTCTCTTGGGTTGTCTGACCATTTAATCTCTGTATTTTTTTATCTTCAGGGAATAATTTCTTTGGTCAGGTTTTTGGTAGTACATGGTGCCATATTCACTGGTTACAAATAAAATGTAAACTTTGGGTGTTTAATCCATTTTCACCACATCTCAAGATTCAACTCTCTTTTTGTTTATTGAAAAACATACATGGGACTCTAACAGAAAAGTGAGGTATTTACTATGGATTTTGAAGGTCACACTTTTTTCTCCATAGTGAGCAAGACAGTATGTGGTTAACTATGTGGTATAGTAGATAGAGCACTTGACTTGGAATCAGAAAGACCTGAGTTCAGATCCTAGCTTAGACATCAGCTGAATGACCTTGCCCAAGTCACTTGATCTTTCTCAGACTCAGGTTCCTCATCTATAAAGTAGGGATAATAATTGCACATATCTTACAGGTTTGTGAGGACAAAATGAGATAATATTTGTAAAGTACTTTGCAAACCTTAAAACACTACAAAATTCACTTTGTTATTGTTCTTACTACTACATAGACTAGGATTTCTTTAAAAGGGCCATCCTCAGGATCTGATTGGTTCAAAAGTTTAAGGTTTGGTCCATTAGCATGGTTTCTCTGTGTTTCAAAGCCTGGCCAGTGCATAGTTGGTGTTACTGAGGTTTGGCAAAGCTCCCATTGTCCTGCCCAATATCTTTCTGACCCAGTGTTGTTTCCTTGGCAAATAAGGAGTCAGAGGAAAGTAGAATCCATTTGTACCAAATATCTTTTTAACCCTATTGTATGTCTGTAAGTGTTTCATTGTGTTCCAATCTCAAGGCTGAACTAGGCTGGGCTCAGAACACTTGACACTTATTTCTCAAATGTCCCTTTTTCTCTACTCCCATCATAATAGCACTAATTCCAGTCCTTATCCCTTCTCTCTTAGATTAGCATCCTAAAGGACATCCTTACTTTCTCACTGCACTTGTTCTTCCCCTCCAAATTCCCCTCCACTTGTTCTACCTCCAAATCCATTCTTTAAGCTGCTTGCCAAACACTATTCCTAATACACTATCGTGAATCACACGACTCTTCAAAAATCTTCAGTTGCCTCCTTGTTGCTTCAGTTGCTCCTTTACTGAATTGTTTTAAATTCTTATCCTGGAATTGAAGACTCTTTCAGAAACTTGATAAATCTTTGCTGAACATATTTGAACTGAATTGAGTTGAACTGGTCTTCAAAAACTGTTTTTGGAGTCTATAAATTCATCTAAGAGGAAATTAGAGCTGGAAGGAATCTCAGACATCATCGAAATGACTCATCTTACAAGATGAAGGAATAGATGGCATGTCCTCATTTGTAGGATGGGGATAATGACACCCTACAGTATGTTGTGAGGAAAGTGCTGTGTAAAGCTTAAAGTGCTATGTCACTGTGGTTCATCCTTACATGCCTTGCCAAAAATCACGTAAGTAACAGAACCAAGACTAGAGCTCAGTTCTCATCTAGTTCTCTCCAACAATAATGGAGACAAGGGCATGAAAACAGAAGCAACAGGAAAAGAATTAGATTTAGGTTTTCAGCCTGAGTGGGAGGGAGAGTGAGGGTGCTGTTAAAAGAAACACATGAGTCAGGAGAAGGAGCAACCTTTGTGGAAAACAAGCTGTTTGCTAACGTGTTGGCTTCAACGTGGAGAGAATCCAGTTGGAGCTGTCTAGCAGAATGTTGGAAATAAGGTTCCATATCTTTCGAAGCATATCACCTTTAGACATTTATACTGACTTTCCTGCTTAATCCTTGAGAAACTTTCAGGCCTTGTTCAGCTGGAAAGCTGTGAAAAATCTGTTCAGTTCCCTATTTATCATTAGCACTTAACCGAAGCTATAGCAATCTTCTACAGCATTTCATTGAGCTATCAATTCAGACTAATTAAAAACCAGATTTTTTACTAGTTAAAAAATCTGATTTTTCCAGCCATATAGTACAAGAGTCTGATTTTTTCCTATACCAGTTAAATTCAAACCCCTTGTCAGATTTTCAAATTTGAACAGAAGTTGGACTATGAAAATCTAGCAACTGATATACTTCTGCTAAATTGATGTCCTCTTTAATTTTCTTAGACAAGGAGTAAACTTTTAAAGTTTATGTTAGAGAAGTTACATCAATTTGTTATTAATATTATTTTATTAGTGTTATTATTACTGACAACAGCTAGAATTTATATAGCACTTTAATGTTTTCCAAATATACAAATACCGTTGCATTTGATTCCCACAACAACCCTGGGATATAGGTGCTATTGTTATCCTTATTTTGCAGATGAGGAAACTATGCCACAGAGAGGTTGTCCAGCATCACGCAAGCTAGTCCATGCTTGCTAGTCCATGCTTCAGGTGTTCCCAATTGTATCCACTGTGCCATCTAGCTGCCTAATTATCATTAAAATTATTGAAAATTTTTACTGAAAACTTCTCCTAATAAGACTTGAATGATCAATGGAAAGAAAATCATTAGGACCATCCTAAGATGGAAGGTAAAATAGAAGTCACTTCCTTCACTTTAGGGAAAAAGGAGGTTTCTGGAAAGGAAATATTTTGAAAATATAGCTAAAATGATTGGAGGAAGTTAAATGTTGTTAGATCAAATTTTCCTTGAAATTAATAAATAGTTTTATTATTCATGTAACTCGCTATTCATTTATAGAATAGAAAATTTATACCTTTCTAAGAACAAACACAACAAAGAAAATGTTACCAAAACTAACAGTCACTTGATGTAATTAGACAATTCCATTCCAGTCCCAAGAATGCTTTTCTCAATTGAGAAAACTCTGGCATCAGTTTTTATTGAGGATATGATACTTGATTTTGACTTTGAAAGAAGGGAGAGATTTCAAAATGTGGAAATGGAGTGAGATTGAGGGAATGCACTCCAGGCTTAAGAAAACAGAGGGTTAGTAACCCATAGATTAATTTCAAAGATCTCAGTCCAAAATCCCCAGTATGGTGGTAGTGAGTGAGAGGTAAACATTCCTCCTCAGTTCCTATCAATCTCTCCCATAGGGAATGATAAATAACTTCTGATGTGTCACAAGTTTATAGTTGCTCTTTGCCTTCTTATAAGGACTCTTTGCTTAGGAGCATAGTAGGAAATATCACAAAAGGACTGTCAATATTTTGGCAGAGGCTCCTGTCAGATAGAAAAACGTCTCCTAAAAGGGGTGATGGTTTGGCTCAGCATTCAGCCATTGTCCTACCTCTTACCATTCACATTTAATATCAATGGGGCCTGTAAGTCTTATTGTAGATTTCAGGAAGCTGAGGATCAGGACTGGTTATGCTGAATTTTTCTGCCATTGGTGGGCCAATAGAAATGAGTTACAGAGCTGCTAATATTCCCTGCAAGAAACATCTTTACCCTTTAAATTCTCCCATGTAATCGAGTCTAATACCTTGTAATTAGAACTTGAAAACTGGGAACCTGATATAGCAAGTCTGAAGGCTGTTGTAAATGAAAAAAGAGGATGGAACAAGAACAGAGGCTAGTAAATGGAATACTTAAGCAGGGACACACATGAAAGGGAGCAGCACAAGATAAAGCTGGAAAGGTTGCTTGGTACCCAATCTTGCACGGCCTTGAATTTCAGTTTATTTTTTTATTTGACAGGCAACAAAAGCTATTGAAGACTGGTGAGCTGAAAAATTACATGACTAAGGCAGTTCATTAAAATATTTTTATTAGGCTAGCTAGACAGACTAATTTTCACTGGATTTGGAAATGAGATGATTGTGGATAGAGCAGTTTAAGAAGCCATATTTCGTGGGGCAGAGAAGTAAATGAGTAATGAAGTACAAGGAGTCTCTACTCAATAAACTTTCCAGAAATTTTATAATGAAGGGGCAGAGTGATAATATGAGAAAAGAGACTCAAAGATATAGGTTGAGGGTTATTCTTTCATAAGAAAGGTAGTCATCTCATCCTCTGAGATGAAAGGGAAGAAGAGAAAAGCACATTTAAACTCAGAATTAAGTATTTGATTCATAAAAAGTTACAGAAGTTTCCTATAAGGGCCAAGAAAATTATAATCTTTTCTTAAAAGTTTATATATTTTGCTTTTACATCACCTACATTTCCAAATATATTCTTGCTGGATAACTCCTATCCAGTGAGTTATCCCTTATAACAGCAAAAGGATGGTACTGATAGATTTTTTTGCAAGCTCAAAGAGTTAGATCAAAAATTTCTGTCTTTGGTGGGAAGCAGCAGGCAGGGGAAAGAAATCTAGTGATCAATGGAGGACTGAGTATTCTGTTCAAAAACTGAAAAGTATTTAGGAAATAATTATTTCAAAAGCAATTTAAATAACTTCTCTGTGACATAGGATCAATCTTCCTGTTAAGACTTAAGGATCCACATTTTCCATGGTGTGGGTACTCCTGCCACACAAAGGAAGATTTGAAGCCCTTTAACAAATTACTTGATAATCTTCCAGAGTTGCTGTGGTGGAAAAATCCACCATCCCATGGGCAAGCTCTTGGTTAGTCCTCAGACATGAAATCTACCACTATGTCTGTTGTCAAAGCCTTGCCACTTTGGTAGGAAGACCCAGAGCTTGTGTGATACGGACATGGTCTTCAAGATTCCAGAGTCACCTCCTTCCTATGATGAGGGGTTAGATAAGGATTTAGGCGGAGGCTCCTGTTAAACTTCATTTAAAAAAATGAGGTATAGTGACTTTGGGCAAGTTACTTAACCCCAATTGCCCTCTAAAAAAGCAAAAAAAAATTTAAAAAATGAGGTATACCTTTTTACTACAAAATATATGTAGGGTTGGAGAACCAGAAATGTCATACCATCAGCAGAGGGGACTTCCAGTATGGAAACACCCTACACTAATTCATATAGGCAGTCATTCTGTAATTTACAATGTTAGGAAGTTTCCATAGGTCACTAAAAGATTATTCATAGTCACACAGATAGTATTTGTCAGAGCAGTCAATCAAGAGGGAATCAGCCTCTAACCTATGACTGTCAGGGGCCAAACAGAGCAGGCTAGAGACAGGTAAGTCAGGAATAAACAGAAGTTTAATTTCAAAGTAAGGGAAATGACTTGCAAACAAGGAAACATGTGCTGGGGCCCCTCTCCTAGTGGGGGGTAAGATTTAATCCAGTTCCTCCAACTGCAAGGCCATCTCTCTATTGACTATACCATGTGGCCTCTCTCCATGAAGTTTAGATAGTCCCTAACAATTATAAGTGTGAATTCTAGATTAGTAGCATCTGTTACCTGAAAGCCTAAAACATATGGTGACTCAGTCATCTGAGCCCAGGTAGAGTAAATGATTAGGATTCACTGTATGACTTTAGGCTCTAAAGAGGTAGAATAACTTGCCCACTGTGTATTAGTAAATTGGTGATTGCATTTTTTATCCATATATTTCAGAGATTTTATGATGTATAATTCTTATTTTTCAAACAGGATTATTGTCTGAAATCTAGACTTAGTGTCTTTGAAGTTAAATTTTCAGGTTTATTCACTACCTTTTTATCCAAAAGGAAACATTATCAAAATCAAGGAAAGATAGTGATGAGATGAGTGAATAGGAGGCCAAACCAGGATAAAGAAGGATCTGGTGAAAATTATTTTAGTAATCTTAATTTCTTCAAGTGTGCACATGTTGAGTCTCATTAGTAGTCATCTGTAGTACAATGTGAGGGTACCTGCAAAATTTCTCATCTATGTCTACAGCCTGGGGGTGAGAGGAGTTCTCAGATGAATATGATTTGGCCACAGTTATCAGAAAATTACTTGCTTATTTTCTGCTCTTAAAGAAAAACCAATGGGATACCATGAGATGTCAAGGTGGGAAGACACGATTGTCTGTATGTATGCGACACTGACCCTGGCCCCCACTGCCAAAAGGCCAGGTATATTATGTTTCTGCTCTTCCCACAGGATTCCATAGCACCCATAAGGGGCTAGGGGGAAGGCCTAGGCTCTCTGTTAATGGCCCTAGCCCCCATTAATGTTATTCCCTCAGTTGTAGGGAGAGGTCCCCTGTAGTTCCATTTAGCCACTGACAGATTAACTTTTACACAGAAATACTTACTTCAGAAGGTATGATCACAAATATACAAACTTCTCCCCCAATATGTAGGCAGCATAATTCTCCTCTTCCCTTATACCACAGTTCCTGGGGAAAGGAAGGAGATTGTGTTCATAGCGTAGATCAGAATAGTCCCCAGTACAAAAACCCCCTTGGGCATGATTTCCAGGCTCCTCAGAATTTCCATGCTGAGTTGGCTGCCTGCAATCCTGGCTAGAAAAATCATCATGTCTTAAACTTCCTGGTCCACGAATATCACATCTGGCACCCCAAATCAAGGACAAACAACACAGAACAGAAACAAATACCCCCAGGCCCATTTCTTGGTATCAGACTAAAAGAAGGAAAATAGAAGGAAAATCCTTTCTCACCAGTTCAATTCATAGCATATGTGATGGGCACAGCAGGAGTCTTCCTCACCCCCCCAAAAAAAAGAGCAAAGCCAAAAAGATGATGGAAAAGAGAGCAAAGGGTTCAGTTTTAAAGATGTAAGCAGTCAACCAAAGGAAACAATCCCTGTCCACATTGTTGGGAATACACTGGGCTCCATGTTACACAAACTAGACATGGTCAAAAGGCCCCTCAAGGTAGACCCCGTGTTGGAACTGGGCATGTCTGGAAGAAGTAGAGATTGCATTCCTGAAGAGATGGAGTAAATTATAGGCCTACCAGTTTAACTTTGGTAACTTTTGTATTGTTGGAATAAATCACAGACCTTGAAGATAAAAATTTAGGCCTCATTTAAAGTCGTGCCTGCCCTTCTACCTCCCAGAATGCCTTTTTTGTAGTTGATTTGTTTTACCAGACTTGTGATTATTTCATTGGTGTAGAAAGGGCTATCTAGCAATGCAGATCATCAGGCACTTGCTTTGTGGCATATTGCCTTAGAAAGTTGCCTGGGACACTGAGAGGATGAGTGACTTGTATGTCAGTCACACAGTCCATCTGTGTCAGATATGGGACCTGAACCCAGCTCTTCCTGTCTCCTGCACAAAGTAAAAGCTCAAAACGTCTTTATGGTATTGTACAAAATTATAGACAAATATTCGCTTTAAACTGACAGCACAACCAAAAGTACTACTGGTGACAACTTCCTTTTTTCATGTACAACTGGCAAGTACAGCTAGGAACTCCTATAGAGTCCCTAATGCTCAGTACTGGTAACCTTAAAAGTTAGCTTCCCATTCCCTCAAACCCTCTAATGGTTCCTTATTACTTATACACAGTAGTTGGCAAACTACAGCAGGAAGGCCAAATCCCACTGCCTGTTTTTATATAGTCAACATCTAAGAATAGTTTCTGCATTAAAAAAAAAAAAAAACAACTAAATCCAACCACAAACACCCTTTATTCTAGAATGTTAAAAAAAAAAAACATTCTTAGCTCATGGGCAATACAAAAGACAAAGAGAGCTTGTGCAGTGTTTTGCCAATGTCTGGTCTATAGAATAAAATGAACAGTCTTGTCAGGGACCATCATGATTTCATGATACACTGCTTTCTAGTCTTCACACAATTCCCCTCAAAACATTTGCTTATTTAGCCAGACTGCACCATAAGTGGGAATAGATCTCTTATGAACTTTGGATTTTTACCTGGGCCTAGAACAGAATTCTATAGGACCATAGGAAGGTGGAGTGGAAAAATCCTTGTATTTAGAGTCAGAGAGTCTTGTGTGAATCTTAACCTTGCCAAGTCCTACTTGTTTGATGCTGGGCAAGTCATATAACCTTCCTGAGACTCAGTTTCCTCATCTGTAAATTAGGGTTTTTGACTATTTGGCTTCTGTAATCTCTTCCAGATCTGAGATGATGATTATAAAAATGTTTAACTTCTTCCTGGATTTTAATATACCTTTTAATAGCAGGCCACAAGAAAAGGGTAGTTCTGAACACAAGGCACTTACTCTCCAGTGATAGAATTTTAAGTATTAATATCTAGTTTGGAGAAATTTTGGGATGGGGATTTCCTTTGTGCCCATAAAATCATGCTACATAAATTAGCTAGGTACAAGACCAACTCTGCGCTTGCTCTTTCCTCCTCCCTTCCCCCCATTCTTATTTTCCCACATGTTTACTTCAGGGAAGAATCTTAAAGAGTTTGGCATTTGTGAGTTTTCTGTTTGTTAGTTTTTTTGTAGAGTCCTGCAGTGTGTGTAAACTCATGGCTGGGTGGACATAGTTACGGGTACAATGGTCAGCACTATAGTGCTCTCATGTCTACCTGCAAAGGCAGACCTTGAATAAAGCTTCAGATTTGTTTTTGTTATTCAAGATAAACCAGGCAGATGCTGGGCTGGCCCAGGTCCACTAGGATCTATGTGCCATTTTGTCATCCTGCTCTTTAGGGGCAAAACACGAAAATCCATGTCAAGTGTTCTGCCCGAGTCCCGGAAACAGTCATAAATGCCATGTAATCCTAGTCCGGCTTCTGGGAAAAATCAGAGGTTAGTGACATTTTCATCACTCAAATATATTAGAAATCTCTTTAAAGTTTAATAACAACAACAAAAACATTTATTGGAGGCTTACTGCACAGTATTTTTTCATCTCAACATATGCCATTGTGGAAAGTAAATATTTTTCAAAATAATGAGAGCAGGTCATTCAGAATAACTTAAAAGACTACAACTCTTCTTCTATGAAATCACATGCATTCTTAGTAGAGATGAGATCTATAGGAGCAGCTCTCATTCTCCAAAGTTTTATTTTTGGATGATAATAGTACTTTGGCCTCTCTCTGTACTAAAATCCTATTTGGAAAATTATAGAAATATTATTGATAAAAATAAATATCATCATTAATAAATTACTAATCATTAATGAAATTATTAGTAAAGACAAACTTATTAATTATTATTAATAAAATTAAAATATAATAATATACTTCTTCCCTGCCTGCCAAGGAATGTGTTTCTTCCCAAAAACACAAGGGAGAGCTCTATGATGGGAAGTCAAGGAACATTTCTTATTGGAGATTTACCAGATGTCGTCACTCTGATTGTAGAAGCTGTAGGAATATAAGAGGCCGACAGATGTAATACTTGTAAGGAGTCATGTACTACATATGTAGCATGAAGTCACGGTGGCCATTATTTCAGGGATTTCTAATAGGCCTCTACTATAAGGCTCAAGGAATAAAGTAGGATCTGCTCTTCCAGCTGGATATTTATTAGTCTGGAAAGTTGCTATCAAGATCTCAGGTTACTAGAAAATTCTGTTGTCTTCGATTTTGAAAAAAAATATTTGACTCTATGCCTATTTAAGCTGAGTAATTAGGGTATTTTCCTTTCTACCTGGTGTAAGCATTTGAGGAAAAGAGGAAGAGCTGAATTTTGAAAACTAACTTTATCTATTATAATTTATTTCTATTTTTTTGTGTCTTCTTTCATAGACTCTTGAACATATGAGGGGTTAGGTTTCATTCTGTCTATTCCGATTTGGGCCAAAACTGAAATTTCTGGCAGAACATATATAGCAGGCATCAAAGATATTCTGCCTCTTAGAAGATTTCAGTTTGAGAGTGGGCAGCTAGGAGGCGCAGTGGATTCAGTTCTGGGCCTAAAGTTAGTAAGACATCTTCATGAGTTCAAATCTGGCCTCAGATACTTATTAGCTGTGTGACCCTGGGCAAGTCACTTAACCCTGTTTGCTTCAGTTTCCTCATCTATAAAATGAACTGGAGGAGGAAATGGCAAACCACTCCAGTACCTTTTCCAAGAAAAGTCCAAAGGAAGTCATGGAGAGTCAGACACAACTGAACAATAGCAACAACAGAAAGCTGGGAGCATGACTTTAATCATTTCCAGTAAATTCAGATGTAATAAAACTCCATTTGCATGGAGTGAATTAAAGTTTCAGAAGAACAATGTCATGACTGGCAGAATGAATGTTGGCAAATTGGAACTATTCAATGAAAAAAGTAATTAGGAATGTAACTATTTAAAATTACAGCAAACTCAAGACACAAATAAGAGATTGGCTCCTACTTGCTCAAAACATCTTATTCCAGTTTTTCTTCCACTGTTCATTGTCAAAAATGCTGAAAATAGCATAAAATTTCCTTCTGGAACTGTTATATTGACTTAAAAAGTCAAGAAATAAAGGAACATTTAACACATCAAAAATATATTATTACATTGCCATGACTTGTCCTCCCTTCGACAGAGGTCACAGACTATATAATTTGCTATATTGTCTCCAAAAGTTCCTGTGTTTGGAAAAATCCTTTCCTTGTGGTCCATTTAATGATGAGCCTATTTCCCGTATTTAGGCTGTTCTTCAGACAGCAGCCTATCACCATGTCTACCCTAGAAGCTTCTAGAGTTTGTATTCTGCTAGCAAACCTTCAAAAACCTTAGGTCACCTCCACATCTTTCTCCAATTTTATGTCTTTTATTTTGGTAAAGACTGTATTTTTTTATATAAAATATTTATATAAAACTTACACATGTCTTGTTAACTTAACTCCAGATGATTTATGCATAATATTCAATGTGGTTATTTTTATTGGAATTTCTCTGATTATCTCTTTCTGATTTCTTTTAGTATAGTAAAGAAACATTGGCGACTACTGTGGATTTACTTTGTATCCTGCTACTTTACTAAAGCTCTTAATTTTTAACATTAGAAATACTAACGTTGCCATTCAAAAGGCACCATAGGCCAATAAAATCTAATATTTCCAACAATCTCTTCAGCTCTATAGTATACTTCTTATTTATATGTTTTATTTTTGAGAGGAGTAAGGCTTCTAAATTTATTGTGTTGCCATCATTGACTTTAATAATTCACCCAACTTTTCTTTCAAGAATTTAGATATGGTTGACTATGGAGGGTTTATATTTGGGCATTGTAGGAAACACTATAGCAATGATACCCAAAGTACAGTAGAAAAATGAATTTTATTAAAGTGTGGCTAAAGGTAAATCAGGAAAGCTTACAATTCTTTTAAAAATTAAATTTTAGACAAATACTAAAACTTAAATACATGGAAAAAAGAAACATATCATACACTTAAATATTTAAATATAAAACAAGAAAAGAAAAAATGTCATATACACATCAGAACATAGGAGAGGATTCAGAATATATAGCAATAACTTTCCATTTCAAGAAAGCCTATATATTAAGTGCTACGTGTTATGTTGAAAACTGTCCATCTGTGGATCGATGGAATAGATTGGGCGCCCAAGATCCAGCAGTTATTGACTATAGTAATCTATTGTTTGATAACCCAAAGACCCCAGTTTTGGGGATAAGAACACACTATTTGACAAAAACTGCTGGGAAAACTGGAATATAGTATGGCAGAAACTGGGCATTCACCATTATCTAACATCATATACCAAAATCAAGTCCAAATAGGTGCATGATCTAGGTATAAAGGATGATACTGTAAGCAATCTGGGAAAACAAGGAATAGTTTACCTGTCAGATTTGTGGAGAGGGAAAGACTTTATGACCAAACGAGAATTAGAGAGTATTATAAAATGCAAAATGGAAAATTTTGATTGCATTAAATTGAAAAGCTTCTTTACAAACAAAGCCAATGTAACCAAGATTAAGAGGGAGGTGGGAATTTGGGAATTTTTACAACCTATGTCTCTGATAAAGGACTCATCTCTAAAATATACAGAGAATTGAGTCAAATCTATAAGAATACAAGTCATTCCCCAATTGATAAATGGTCAAAGGATATGAACAGGCAGTTTTCAGAGAAAGAAATTAAAGATATCTATAAGCATATGAAGAAATGCTCTAAATCACTATTTATTAGAGAAATGCAAATCAAAACAACTCTGAGGTACCACATCTCACCAGTCAGATCGGCTAAGATGACAAAACAGGAAAATGACAAATGCTGGAGAGGATGTGGGCAAATTGGAACATTAATGCATTGATGGTGGAGTTGTGAGCTGATTCAACCATTCTGGAGAGCAATCTGGAATTATGCCCAAAGGGCTATAAATAATTTCATGCCCTTTGACCCAGCAATACCACTTCTAGGGTTATATCCCAAAGAGATCATAGAAGTGGAAGGAAGACCCATATGTACAAAAATATTTATAGCAGCTCTTTTCGTGGTTGCAAAGAATTGGAAATTAAAGGGGTGCCCATCATTTGGGTAATGGCTAAACAAGTTGTGGTATATGCATGTAATGGAATACTACTGTGCTATAAGAAACGAGGAGCAGATGGACTTCATGTTTACCTGGAGAGGCTTATACAAACTGATACTGAGTGAGAAGAGTAGAACCAGGAGAAATTAGTATACAATCACAGACACAACATATGTGTGATGACCAAGTATGACAGACTGGACTCTTCTTAGCAATGCAGTGATATAAGTCAATCCCAAAAGACTCATGATGGAGAGAGATGCCTACATCCAGAGAAATAACTAGAAAGAAGTGAGTTTGAATCCCGATGGAAGCAAACTACTTGATCTTTTTCTTTTCATTGGTTTTATTTCCTCTTTACCATTTTTCATTCCATCTAGTACAATACACCTTTGTAACCTGACTAATGTCTAATATGAAAGTATTTGCAGATCCTATACTGGACTATATGCCGTTGTTGGGGGTGGGAGGAGAGAGGGAAGGGAAATTTGAAACTCAAGGAACTATGGAATTGAATCTTGCAAACTACAAATAAACAAATTAATAAAAATAAACTCCATCTTTGCTTCCTTATAGGTTTTCTTTTGTTCTGTGCTGTATACTTTTGTTCTTTTCCTGCCTTTTCTTTTCCTTCCCCCACCCAAACTACAATTGTTAATCTTTTTATACATAGATATTGATATAGACATACATGTATGTACATATACACATACATACATGCATACATACACACATATATATACACATGTACATATGAATATGAATATTTTCCTTAAGGGATTCTATTCCTAATCTTTGCTTTATGTTTGTGTGTATCTCTTTTTTCTTATCTCCTCTAATTTCTCTACTTCTACCTCTACCTTGCTCTCCCATTTACTTAATCTATCCCCCTACAACAATTCTTCCCTTATCCTTCCTTTCCTGTTAATCTTAACATCCTTCTATATCCCTCTTTTAACCTATTCCCTCACCCTCCCCTGTAAAGATCCCTCCCTTATCCTCCCCCCATCTCCTTAGAATTTTGTTTCTTTGTAAATATAGAGGAATTTTATACTTTGTAGATGTATGTATGTGTATATATTTTCCTTCTGAAAACCATTCCTGATGAAAGCAGGTTTCCAGAATTAACAGTCCCCCTCCCCCATCTAATTCCTCTGTATTGGTTCTTCCTCTCACACCTCATTTGTTTTAAGATAATTACTCTTTTAGCTGTTCTTGAACAGTTTTACCTTTTGAAGTCATGTACTCAGGTCTATCCCAATCTTTCTTAAAAGCTACCTAATTACTAACAATAATCTTAGAAATTTGTTTTGCATTTTACAAATATAAAAGGTAAGTGGTTTGTCTTTACTAAGTCCCTTATAAATGGGCATTGGTATGTACCTTATATTTCTCTTGGCTCTTGTATGTCAAATATTCTATTAAGTTCAAGTTGTTTTGTTTTGTTTTTTTCAACAAAGTCTTGAAAGTCTGACAAGTCATTAAATGACCACTTTTTTATTCAGAATTATACTTAGCTTTGTAGGGTATGATATTTTCAGCCAGAAGCCCAGTTCTTCTGCTTTTCAATATAAAGTGTTCCAAGACCTGCAGTCTTCCGGCGTCACCACTGATAGGTCTTGTTTGATTCTAATTGTGGTAACACATGTAAACTGTTTTTTTTTCTTCTTGCTTATAATACTTTGTCCTTGAGTTGGAGGTTACAGAATTTGAAAATATCCCTGTGAATTTTCCTAATAAGATCTCTTTCAGGTGGTGATTGATGAATTTTTTTCCCATTTCTATTTTCCCCTCTAATTCTAAGGCTTCAGGACATTTTTCTTTAATTATTTCTTATATTATTGTATCAAGATTCTTTTTTAATATTAGTTTTTGGGTTTTCATTATTTCATTTTTTCATTTTTCATTATTTCATTTTTTCAGTTTTCATTATTCTCATGTTTTATCTTCTTGATCTGTTTTCAAGATCAGTTGTTTTTCTTATAAGATGTCCACATTGTCTTCTATTTTTTCATTCTTTATATTTTGTGTTTTTATTTCTTGATCTCATAACTTCTCTTTGCCCAATTCTGGTTTTCAAGGAGTTACTTTCTTCCTTAAGATTCTGGATCTCCTCTTTTAATTGGTTGATCTTCTTTTTTGTAATCTTGTTTTTCTTGGATTATTCTTATTTTTCTTTTTAGTTTTCCCTCAGTCTCTCTCATTTGATTTTAAAAATCTTTTTAAATTTCTTCAATTAATTCTTTTTGGGAAAATGACCATTTCACATTACTCTGCGGGGTAAAGGAGGGTTTCTTTGCTTCAGTATCCTCTTCTGAAGACAAACCCCAGCCTTTTCTATTCCCATATTAGCTCTCTACAGTTGGATTCTTTATCCTGTGCCTGTGCATTATTTTTTTGGTTAATAATTCAGTTTTTATAATCACCTTTAGTCTTGGGGTATGGGAGATGGTGCCTCTGGCCTCAGATCCTTTTAAGTTATCCCCTCTCACCTTGAACTCAAACTGAGACCTCAAGCCTCCTATAAGTGCCCACAGCCAGCAGTGTTCCACTCCATTGCTTCTTTATTCACTGGGGATGTGCTAGTATCTTCTCCCTGCTGCTCTCAGCAGCACAGTTGGGTTGGGGTTCCTTGTCAGCAGATCTTCCCCAGATCAGACACCCAACTCCTCTCACTGTCCCAGGGTCAAAAGTTCTTGCAGCTGTAGCTGAGGCAGCTTCCCAACGCAGCTAACCCCAGGCCTTTCCACTTGTTTAAGGGGTTCTTAGACTGGACTTGTTTACTCTTCACCAGGAGGGCCTCTTGTCCTGGGATTTTCTTCAGATCTTCTTAGATTGTCCCAGGAGTCCAATGATTCTTAAGTTATCTCTCATTAACTTTTTACAGGTTAATTTATTTTTGTAATAGATTTTATATTTAACTTTTTATGTCTCATATTTTCTCCAATTTTTTCAAACATTTTTTGTTCTAATATTTCCTGCTGTCTCGTGGAGTCATTTATTTTTGTTTGGCCCATTTAATTTTTTCATAGTCTGTTCTTTGGATAACTATTTATCAAGTATGCTATTCTCTTTATAACTTTTCCCAGAGATTTTATTTATTGTTTTTTTTTACCTCTTGCTTCATTTCTTCTAAAGGTATTTATGTATTCCATGTGGAAAATCGGGGTTGTTGTTTTTTTTTTTTTCCCCTGAGTCACTATTTCAGTTGTCTTGAAATTACTTGATCCTTTCTGAGGATCTATATCTACAATTTTTTAAAATGCTAGTCAATTTTCTCTGATTTATTCATCTTTCCAGTTTTAGTTCCTGAATTTGGCCTTTGTGCTATGGACTGTGTGCTTTTATATTGGATGATTTGTCCTTAAATGGTCTCCCCCAGAGCAGTCTGAGTTCCACATTAATCTCCACTTCAAGAGTTAGCTCCCCCTCCTCACCCTTGGATCTATGATATTTAATGTGCTAGGTCTCTAGAGTTCTCTAAAACATCTTAGAATAGAATGCTAGAGACCTCTGGAAACCTAGAGCATCCTTGTCTGAGCACTGCCATACCACTTGGGTCACTGTCTCTTCAAGAAACTTCCAAGATCCTCACCTTGGGACTTTTTGATCACATGAATCTTTTTCAGGAGATTCTCCACTCTTGTTGCCTCCAGACACTGAGACTTGTAGCCTGCATGTGTCTCTGGCTTATCATTGTTCTTAAAGGGACGCTGGGCTTATTTGTCTACAATGGGGTTTAGTTTTGCTGGTGGTGACCTTTCCTATTGTCATTGGGCTTCTGGAGAGCTTTTTGTGCAGTTCTGAGGTAGAAGTCACTATTATTTTTCTCTAAATTTCTTGTTCGTTATTTAATCTGGTGGAAATTTCAGGTTTTTACTAGAGTGAGTGTGTTAGAGTTGCACAGTTAACCTCTGTTCATGCAGCCATCTTGCCTGAAAGTCCTCATCATAATAATTTTCAATTGCTTTAGGTCTTAATGATTTTGCTTTTTTATCTGTTTCTCTATTTTATAACTTTTTATTGGGAGATTTTAATCCATTCAATTTTAGAGTTATATTAATTTTTTATTTTCTTCTGTTAATATTTTCACATATACATTATGCATATAATACCTTCTTGATATATTTTTAAGGATAATTTTTACTGTCTAGTGATTGTATGTTAGTGAATTCTATCAAATATTTTCTTCATTATTTAAATGCTTGATAGCATTCACTTATAAATCCATCTGGCCCAAGACTTTACACACAAACATATCTATGTGCATAGATACACACATATATACATCCATGTTTTTGTGAATGTATAACACACATATATACACATACATGCAGGCACACACACAAACATGCTCCTGTTTTAAGTCAATATTTTGTCTCTTTGGTTTATTTTGTTTATAATAATTTGATCCCAATATCCTCCCCACCCCAACCCCTTCTTCCTCTTGATTAGTACATTCATTTAAATCATCTTCATTTTATTTTTGGTTGTAGAACCTAGATGTCATATTAAACCTTTATATAAGAATTTATACATGCACACGCCCACTTGCATATCCCTCATTCATTCTATATCATTCATGAAGCAAATATTTTACAAGTTAATTTTCCAGAGAATTGAAGCTTACTCCTACCACTACCTACACTTCTTTATGAGAACCATTCTCCTTATATCTATCTATCTGTCTGTCTATCTATCTATCTACCTTTTATATACTTCCTTACCTTCTTAGACAAAGTGGAAAACAAACTTTCATTAAAAGTAGGACCATCATCCTATTATGTTATTAACATCAGCACTATAATGAACATCAGCTATTATACAGTGCTATCATACTGCCTTCAGCAAATTATTATGATGATTAAGGTTATTTCATCATAGATTAAAGGACAGCAAATTACTATTTGTTTTATCCTTATACCTTTGCGAGTATGGTTCATGAAACTACATAATCAAGCCTATTAGAATTATGTGTAATCAGTAAATAAGCTTTGAGTGAGTCACTAAGGACCTTTCCTGGTACATGAACTTAAGTATTGAGTTTTATGATATTTCACTCTTGCCTTCACTCCTCACTCTTGCCTGTTATGGGAATGGGAATGTAAGATCTTCCCTGCCCCCAGGCCCTTTGATAGGCTTAAGTGACTTTGAGAACCTTTTTTGATTTGAAAATCTACTCTGCCCCTAATAGGCTGGATGTGGTCACCTGGAACCTGTGGTGGGAGGCTCACTTTGAGAAGAGTTATGTGATTTGACTAGATAAGACTCTGGGCAGCCATTGAGAACCCTGGCTTTGAAAACCCAGATATTAGTGCTTCCCTCTCTGGTAACTGTGACTAGGTATGGATGTAATGGTCAGACAGTGGGAAGCCTGTCTGCTGAAATGTTTTTCTGTCTTCCTGTGACTTCTGCTTGTAAGCTGTCTATATGCTCTGAAGTTCAGGGTGCTGACTTTCCCCCCTGAACTAGGTAAATGATATGTTTGATTAATTAAAGCAAGATTGTTAACCCATTTTGAGTTGCTTTCCTTTAGAAAAGCAGATCTAAGAACCCGTGTTGGCAGCCACCCTGGGGACACTGGGGTGCTTGTTGCTACACTGTCTCTGCCCTAAGACCCACTCTGACTTTGTACTTCTTTCTATCTATTACTAATACTAACATTTACTCCAACAATAAGCAAGGACTAGGCCAAACACCTAAGCTAAATTTACTATTTTTACATTTTTAACATTATTTAAAAATTGAGCTCCAAATTCTCTCCCTTTTCCCCAATCCTCTCTTATCCACTGAGAAGGCAAGCAATATATCAATTACATATATGAAGTCATGCAAAACGCATTTCCATCTGGGCCATGTCACAAAAAAGAAAGTAAAATTTAAAAAGTGAAAAAATATACTTTAATTCTCTCTCTGAAAATGAATAGCATTTTTCATCATGAGTCCTTCAGAACTGTCTTGGGTTATTGTATTGATTAGTGTAGCTAAGTTTTTCATGGCTTTTCATTGTTACAATATTGCTGTTATTCTGAAAAATGATCTCTTAATTATGCTCACTTCACTCTGCATTGGTTCATACAGTTCTTCCCAGGTTTTTCTGAAACCATCTTGCTCCTCATTTCTCATAGCATTATAGTATTTCACCACAATCATATACCATATCTTGTTCAGCTATTCTGCAATTGATAGGAATCACCCCATTTCCAATTCTTTTCCACCATAAAAGAGCTACTACAAATATTTTTGTACATATAGGTTCTTTTCCCTAGGATTATTTTGATATCACCTCAAAAACCCTCGGTTGTTGTACTCTGAGAGCATTCCAAATTTCAGTATCCTTTCTAAGATGTCTGACCAAGGAAATTTCAGAAAAACAATAGCTCTGGAGACTTTTCTTCTTGAAATGTAATTTGGGTTCCATGTCACACCTTTGCTTCATATTTATCTTTTTGTCCAAGAAAATCCCAGAATTTTGTTGGAGGGAGGATGGTTGTGACTGTGGAATTCTTTTGTGTAAGGATACACCATAGCTGAAACTCTTTCTACGAATACATATAGGCAACTGTTCTTCAGAATGCCATCTTACATAACTATCTGCAGTGGTTATGAGAGGTTATGAGACTAGCCTAGGACTACACAGGCAGTATGTGTCAGAGGCTAAACTCAGGTTTATTTCTTACTGTCAGGCAGATTATCAACTGTTCTTTGCTCACACAATCCCCATATTGTATTTGGGAAGTTGTTTGCTTTTTTTTTCTTTAATCCAAGTATACATATTTAAATTTAATCTTTTTAAGGTTGCTGCATCTTTTCAGCTTTTCTTTTTTGGTCATGACTGTCATCCAACATGCTAGTTATTCCTCTATGCTTTAAAAATGTGATTACCATGCCATATATGGTATCATCTAAATCAGTGGCATCAAACTCAAATAGAAAATGGGACTACTTAACCATACATAAAGATACCTGTGGGTGTGCCACATGTTGATTTAGAAAATGACATGTTTATATATTTCTTTTTTATTAATATATAAACACATAAAATCAGTTAGGAACTACATTTTAATCTAGTTTGGACCAAACTGAGAGTGTTCTGGGCTGTATATTGTTTATGAGCCACATATTGGCCACCTCTGACTTAACAACTCATAAAAATATTAACCAGTACAGGCCAAGGATAGGTTTTCCTGGGCATTCCACTTGAGCTATCCCTTTATTTTAAGATCAGCTCATTATATTACTCTTAAATTTATTAATTCAATCAGTTCTGAATTCAGCTAAAATACTCTCATATATTCCATTGAATATCCCATCCAAATATATTCCATTTGGACCTTGGACCCATGTATAACTGTGCTATTTTTAAAAAGGTCCCTAAGCCCGTATGCTCACTCAGTACTGTCATTATATATTTTCTCATTAAACAGATTGTCACAGAATAGCAACTATACACAGCAGGATCTTGTCCCTAGTTATACCCTGTCCTCTTTAAGGGTAGCCTCAGCACTTGTTTTACTTATTAGAATCTGGCCTGAAAGTAGTGAAGGAATGAATGAGGACTCAGGACTAGTGTCTGTGAGTCAGTGTGTGGAGTAGAGTGAGAGAGCAATACTAAGATGGGGAGTGGGACTGGAGAAGTTCACCAATGATAAGGGAGAAGAGCGATTCAGAGTGGACCTCAGAAAGAGCTTGTAGAGAATGGGTAGGTGGAAGAGAAGGTTTGTGAATAGTATAGAAGAGAGAAGGAAAGTGGATGCTGGGTCCTAGTGACCTTCTCTCCACTTCCTTTTCACATCATATACATAGTAGTGCATGTAATAGACTACCAGTATTAAGAACGAAGATAAGAGAATGTTATCTTGTACACTTTTTTAAATAGAGCATCTTCTGAACTCTATTTAGGCTATTTTAAAGAAGAGATCCACTTGGGAGCATGAAGGATACCTAGATACACAGAATTTGTGACGTATAGTGACAGCTTTGCAACATAAATATAAATACTGGAAATATTCAAGGGGAGACTGGAGAATGGCTTGGGAAAAGAAGAGAATAGAGGAAAGGACATAGGATTTGGAGTCAGGAGGATATATAAGCCTGGATCTTAGTTATGACAGAAATTGTCTGATGATGAATACTTCATTTAATTTCTCTGGGTCTCAAATTCCTCATCTGTGAAATGGACATAATAATAATTGCACTACCTACCTTATATGATTATTTTGAAGAAAGCAATTTGTAAACCTTAAAGTGTTCTAAGAATTTGAGTTGCTATTGGTGCTGAAGTATGTGAAACCATAATAGGTAGAAGAAGCATTAACTTATCAGATAAAAGTCCTGGGTTTTAGTCATGACTCGGTATCTTAATAGATGGGACTTGTGGGCAAAGCCAAGATGGCGGAGTAGAAGCACATACTTGGTGTGGGCTCCTGCTCCAATCACTTCCAATTCATGTAATAAAATGACTCTGAAAAAATTTTAGGGCTACAGAACCCACAAAACGACAGAGAGAAACATCTCCCACTGAAGGCAGCCTGGCGGACCTACAGGAAGAGTCCAACACACTAAGCTGGGAGCCAAACACAGTCCAGCATGAGCTGTGTAGTTCTGGCCCTAGGGAGACCCTGACCAGAGGCAGCCAGAGCAGGCTTCAGGACAGTGAATCACCAGCAGTGCCAAAGATAAAGTAAAAGGTCAGTGTGGAACTCTGTTGGAAGAGGGGAACAAAAAAGCACTGTCAGACCCCTTCCCCCAGGGCAAGAGGTGGTGGAGGTGTGGTGGTGGCTACAGCTACTGCCACATGGCTGCTTCTGGAGCTGCTGGCCTGCAGGATGTAGGGGGACCAAGCAACCATGCAGAAGGCACTTGCTCTTGCTTTAACCCACTTGGATCTGGATCACAGTCTTGGGTGGTGGTCCTGGGATATGTGGCCAGTGTGCCAGAGCTTGTGGGGCTGTAGAGAAGGCACCCTCCTAATAGCTATGGCAGCTGTGAAAACTCCAGCTCTCTCCATTCTGGAAGAAGAGTTCTACCATGGCAAAGAGTTCAAAAGTCAAGTAATTGGCTGGCAAGATGAGCAAGCAGAGGAAGCACAAAGAGACTATAAATTCCTTTTCTGGGGACAAAAAGGATCAAAGCATGGAATGGGAAGAAGACAACAAAGTCAGAACTCCTGCACCAAAACCTCCCAAGAAAAATATGGTTATAGGCCATGGAGGAACTCAAGAAAGATTTTGAAAATCAAGTAAGAGAAGAAGAGAAAAAATTGGGAAGAGAAATGAGAATGATGGAAGAAATTCATGAAAAGTGAGTCAATAGCATGGTAAAGGAGACCCAAAAATACACTGAAGAAAATAACACCTGAAAAAATAGACTAAGTCAAATGGCAAAAGAGGCCCAAAAAGCCAATGAGGAGAAGAATGCCTTAAAAAGCCAAATTGGCCAGATGGCAAAGCAATTTCAAAAATTCACTGAAGTGAATAATTCCTTCAAAATTACATTTGAGCAACTGGAAGCTAAAGACTTTATGAGAAATCAAGATACTATAAAACAGATCCAAATACATGAAAAAAAATAGAAGGCAATGTGAAATATCTCATGGGAAAAACCAATGACCTGGAAAATAGATCCAGGAGAGATAATTTAAAAATCATTGGTCTACCTGAAAGCCATGATCAAAAAACCTAGAAATCATCCTTCAAAAAATTATCAAGCAAAACTGCCCTGATATTCTAGAACCTGAGGGAAAAATAGGAATTGAAAGAATTCACTGATCACCTCCTGAAGAAGATCCCAAAAAGAAAACTCCTAGGAATATTATAGCCAAATTCCAGAGTTCACAAGTCAAGGAGAAAATACTGCAAGCAGTTAGGAAGAAACAATTTGAGTATTGTGAAAACACAATCAGGATAACCTAGGATAAGATCTAGCAGCTTCTACATTAAGGGATTGAAGGGCTTAGAATATGATATTTTGGAAGTCAAAGGAATTAGGAATAAAACCAAGATTTAGCTACCCAGCAAAACTGAGTATAATGTTTCAGAGGAAAATATGGTCATATAATGAAATAGAGGATTTTTAAACATTCTTGACAAAAAAACCAGAGTTGAACAGAAAATTTGACCGACAAATACAAGAAGTAGGAGAAACATGAGAAGGTAAACAAAAATAAATCATAAGGAACTAATTAAAGTTGAACTATTTACATTCCGACATGGAAAAATGATCATTGTAACTCAGAAGACTTTTCTCAGTATGAGGATAGTTGAACAGAATATATATGTATGTATACATTCATAGATATAAAGATATATAGATGTGTGTGTGTGTGTGTGTGTGTGTGTGTGTGTGTAGGATGTGTGTATGTGTATATAAATATATGTGAGTTTGGGCACATGTATGTGCATGTATACATAGAGGGCACAGAATGAGATGAACATGAAGGAATGATATCTAAAACATAAAATTAAGAGGAGAGAGGAATTTATTGTGAGAAGGAGAAAGGGAGAAATAGATCAGGGTAAATTATCTCATATAAAAGAGGGAAGAGAAAACTGCTACAATGGAAAGGAAGAGCAGGAGAGTGAAAGGGAATAGGATAACCTTACTCTCATTGAATTTGGCTTAAGGACAGAACAACACACACACACTCAATTGGGTATCTCACCCTACAAGAAAGTAGGGGGGAAGGGGATAAGAGAGGGGATGATAGAAGACAGGGAAGATTGGGGAAGAGGGTAGTTAGAAAGCAAAAACTTTTGAAAAGGGATAGGATCAAAGGCAAAAATAGAATAATTGGGGGTGGGATAGGATGGAGGGAAATATAGTTAGTCTTCACAGTATAACTACTATGGAAATGTTTTGCAAAACTACACATGTATAACCTATATTGAATTGCTTATCTTCCCGGGGGGGCGGGGTGATGAGGGAAGAAGGGAAAAAAACTGGAACTCAAAGTTTTAAAAACAAATGTTTCTTTTTTAATTGTTTTTTTTTGTTCTATTTTGTTTTGTTTTGTTTTGTTGTTTTTGTTTTGCTTTGTTTTGTTTTTTTTACAGGCACTTGGGAAATAAGATATACAGGCACCGGGCTATAGAAATCCATTTTGTCCTACCAAAAAGTTAAGGGGGAAATGGGGTTGAATATAAGACAGAACAGATTGGGGGAATGGGTATTCAGTAGGCTTACTATTTTGGGGTGGGGGCTAGGGTAAAGACAGGGAGAAAATCTGTAACTCAAAATCTGGTTGGAAATGAATGCTGAAAACTAAAAATAAATAAATTGGTAAATTAAAAAAATAGATGGGACTTATTAAAAGTTACTACAAGTAATTTTTTAGTTTTGGGGGGAAATGGTATAATAATACTTGCCAATACACTACAAGATGAGAAGATTTTAGTATAATAATACTTGCCAATAATACTACTAGCAGATAATCTTTTAGATGATACAATTTTTATAAGGATGAAATTCAAAGACTTGGGTCTTCCCATTGGTATCCTGGTCCTAGCATTTTGTCCATGATAGTGACAGCTGTTGACAATGACTATATTATGAGCCAAGAACAAACTGGAAACACGGAGGAAAGGTATGTTCTATTTTTTAATAAATGCTTTATTAACTTCTGGTTTACATCATTCATTTTCGTCAGACTTTGAGTTATAATTTTTTACCCATTTTTCCCCTACCCACCATCCCAGAATAGCAGTCCCACAAGATATCCCCTCATCCAATCTGCTGTCTCCCATATCTTCTCCCATACCCCCTTCAACTTTTCCATTAGAGCGAGGTGAATCTCTGTGCCCCAATGCCTGCACATCTTATCTCCCGATTACATGCAAAATAGTATAAATAATAGTATTTGTACATATTTGAAACATTTACTTTTAAGACCTCGAATTTCAGATCCATTCCCTTCCTCCCCTGTCACCCATTCCCTCTGGGAAGATAAGTAATTCAGTATGTGTTGTACATGTCTAGCTATGCAAAACATTACCATAGTAGATATATTGTAAAGGGCTGCTTATAATTCCCTCCCGCCCATCCCACCCCCAACCTGGTCCATTCCCTACTTTGATCCTATCCCTCTTTGAAAGTGGGTACTTCCAACCTCCCCTCCCCCCAGAATGCCCAACCTCCATCATCCCCTCTCTCATCCCTCTTAGTATGTATGTCATTCTCACCCTGAGCCAGATTCAATGAGAATATTGTTTTGCCTTTTTGCATTCTTGTTCTTCCCCTCTCTTGCAACTACTTCCCCTTGCTTCTTCTACATGAGATAGTTTACCCTATCCTGTCTTTCCCCACCTCCTCTTGCCACTTTCCTCTTTCACCTCATAATTTCACCCCTTAAGTATCATCCCTTCCCAACAAATTCAACCTATGCCCTCTATCCATGTATAACTGTAAACATATATACACACATTCACATATGTATTCATATGCCCATATACCCTTCTTCCATTATTTTCATACTGAGAAAAGTTTCATCAGTCACAGTTATTGTTTTTCCAATGTAGGAATGTAAATAGGTCAACTTTGATAACTTCCT
Organism: Gymnobelideus leadbeateri; assembly: GCA_011680675.1. Lineage (NCBI taxonomy): Eukaryota > Metazoa > Chordata > Mammalia > Diprotodontia > Petauridae > Gymnobelideus > Gymnobelideus leadbeateri. Next base: position 57,475 of record WOXC01002920.1, on the reverse strand, counting down.
TTTGATTTCTTTTCCCTGATTACCTTCTCAGGTATCTCTTGCTTCTTGTGTCTGGATGTCAAATTTTCTATTCAATTCTGTTTTTTTCCTCAAGAATGCTTGAAAGCCCTCTATTCCACTGAATGCCCATATTTTTCCCTGAAACAAAATACTCAGTTTTGCTGGATAGGTGACCCTTGGTTTTAATCCCAGGTCCTTTGCCCTCTGGAATGTCATATTCCGTGCCCTTCAATCCCTCAGTGTAGAAGCTGCCAGGTCCTGTGCTATTCTGAATGTGTTTCCACAATATTGAAATTGTTTCTTCCTGGCTGCTTGGAGTATTTTCTCTTTGATCTGGGAATTCTGGAACCTCGCTATAATATTCCTGGGAGTTTTCTTTTTGGGATCTTTTTCAGGAGGTGATTGGTGGATTCTTTCAACCTCTATTTTGCCCTCTGGGTCTAAAACATCAGGGCAGTTTTCCTTGAGAATTTATTGAAGGGTGATTTCTAGGTTCTTTCTTTGACCATGGCTTTCAGGTAGTCCAATAATTTTTAAATTATCTCTCCTGGATCTATTTTCCAGGTCACGGGTTTTTCCCATGAGGTATTTCACATTGCATTCTACTCTTTCATTTGTTTGGATCTGCTTAACAGCATCTTGATTTCTCATAAAGTCATTAGCTTCCATTTGCTCCAGTCTAACTCTGAAGGAATGAGTCTCCTCAGTGAGCTTTTGAGATTTTTTTTCCATCTGGCAAATTTGGCTTTTTAAAGCGTTCTTCTCCTCATTGCCCTTTTGGGCCTCCTTTGCCAGTCTATTTTTTAAGGTGTTATTTTCCTCAGTCAGGCTGTTGACCCTCATTTCATACTTTTCCTGCATCCTTCTCATTTCTCTTCCCAATTTTTCCTCCACTTCTCTTATTTGATTTTTAAAGTCCTTCTTAAGGTCCTCTATGGCCTGTAACCCACTCATATTTTCCTTTGGGGCTTTTGGAGCAGGATTTCTGACCTCACAGTCCTCCTCCTGTTCCCTGCTTCCATCCTCTTTTACCCCAAAATAGGAGTCTAATGTTGCATTTTTCTGTTTATTTTGTTTCCTTTGCCTTGGCATATTGCCACTTAATTACTTGACTTTTGCGCTTGTTGCCACAGTAGGACTCTGCCACCAGACAGGGGACCTTCTGTCCCAAAGCCGGGGTCTTCACAACTTCTCTTTCTGGCAAGCTGGATACCACCCCACAACCTCCACCCCAGACCACAATCCAGATCCAGGGAGCTTAAATCAAGAGTGATTAGCCCCCAAGACTGATTGCTGGATCTGCCTACAGTTTGCAGGCTAGGAGCTGGAGCTGCGACTGAAACTGCAAAAGGGCATGTCTCCTCAGTGGCTTCTAGCATCTAGGGGAGGAAGCTGATGCATTCCCCAAATACTGGTCCCAAAGTCCATAGGGCACTAACCTCTCACTTTGTCCTAGGCATGTCTGTATTGATAGTTCTGGAATCACCACAGCTGCTGGTGTTCTGGGGTCCCTCTGGCCGGCTGCTGGCCCAGCCACCCTGGGGCTAAAACCAAGGCTCATGTGGACCTGAGCTTGACTCTCCCCTCGCTGGGCTTTCAGCTCCCAGTGCACTACACTAGCCCTTCCTGCAGGGCTGCTGGGCTGTCCTCAGCAGGAGGTTAGCTTCTCTGTGTTATTCTGTGGCTCCAGAAGTTGTTCAGAGTCCCCTTTTACATGGTTTGGAGGTGATCTGGGGGGAGAGCACCTTGGACATGCTGTTTCTACCCTGCCATCTTGGCTCCACCTCCCGAAAGGTAGCTTCTTGACTCTAGAAACAGCCTTGAAGGGAAGCCTAAGGGGAACTGTATGAATATATCATGCTAGGAATAAAGAACTTCCAGCAATTGTGAGCTGTGAGCTTACAACGCTTTGGTATACACCCTCTTCAAGCTTGAGTCCATTTTCCCTTCAACTGTGTATAGTTGTGTGCATGTCAGACTTTTGTTGAATTCAGGAAAAAATTTATCCACAAATGTGAAATATAGAACACAGAGAGCATAGACAACTGTAGAATTTACCAATCATTTTTACTATATGAACTTTGTAATGCTCTTTTCTAAAAAAGCTTGTTAAGTCTGGCAGAATAATTGATATATGTTGACAGTCATGGCTGTGTGGGTACACTGGTGAGAGCTCTTAAGATTAATTGTGCTCATACAGGTATTGCCTGGATTTGAATCCAGATCCATTGACAGCAAATCCAGCATTCATTCAGCTCTTCTACCTTTGTAGACTTAGGTGAGATACTTATTATTTTTTTAATAAAAAAAAATTTTTTTCACTTCTACCTCAGAAAAGGATTGGATAAGATCTTCCAGGTTCCTTCTAGATCTGAAATACATACTATTCAGTATCCTTTTATGTTGTATTCTAATTTTTCACATGCTTAAATTAACATTCTTAAATTCACTAGATTGAGGCAATATAGTACTAGGAACTAAGGGATAAACAAAGATAAATAAGACAAAGCTCCTATGCCTCTGGAGTTTATAGTCTAGTACAGAGATTGCATGAACAAATAAATATCCATGATTATAGAGACACAACATGGGGTTAGGGTTAAGAAAGGTTTTATGTAAAAGATGTCACTTGAAGTTGGTCTTGAAAGAACCTAGAAGTTCCTAGATATGGAGAGAAGGAGGGAATGTATTTCAGGCATAGGGGAGAGCCAATACAAGGGCATAGAAACTGGAGAAAATAGGTCAGTATGGCTGATCAACAGAGTATATAGAAAGGAGTAATATGTAAAAGGACTAAGTAGAAAATGGCCAGGTTGTGAAGAGCTTTTTATATCAAACAAAGGAATTCCCATTTGATCCTAGAGGTAATAGGGAGCAACAGGAACTTATTGAGTAGGAGAATGAGATAGATTCTTGCTTTAAACAAAAATCACTTTGGCAGCTGTGTAAGGAATTGGAGTGGGGAGAGGCTGAAGGAGAAGAGAATAATTAGTAGGTTTTCACAGTAGCCCCTGTGAGGGGCCCTCACCTGAATTAGGGTAGTGGCTTTTTGTATAGAAAGGGATGGACACAAGAAGGTTTAATTAGTTAATTAGGTTTTGCTTTGTATATGTTTCTTTTTATTACTTCTAGTATTTTACCTTTTTTTGTCTTTATTAATTTGTTTGTTTACTTTTAGTTTACAAGATTCAATTCCATAATTCCTTGAGTTTCAAATATTCTTTCCCTCCCTCTGCCCCCCCCCCCTTGATGGCATACAATCCAGTATAGGATCTGCAAATACTTTCACAATAGACATTAATCAGGTTACAAAGGCAGGTTGTACTAGATGGAATGGAAAACAGTAAAGAGGAAATAAAGCCATACAATAAAAGAAAGAGGTCAAGTAGTTTGCTTCAATCAGGATTCAAACTCAGTTCTTTCTAGTTCTTTCTCTGGATGTAGACACCTCTCTCCTTCATGAGTCTTTTGGGATTGACTTATATCACTGCATTGCTGAGAAGAGTCCAGTCTGTCATAGTTGGTCATCACACATATGTTGTGTCTGTGATTGTATACAAATTTCTCCTGGTTCTACTCTTCTCACTCAGTATCAGTTTGTATAAGCCTCTCCAGGTAAACATGAAGTCCATCTGCTCCTCGTTTCTTATAGCACAGTAGTATTCCATTACATGCATATACCACAACTTGTTCAGCCATTCCCTAATTGATGGGCACCCCTTTAATTTCCAGTTCTTTGCAACCACAAAAAGATTTTTGTACATATGGGTCTTCCTTCCACTTATATGATCTCTTTGGGATGTAACCCTAGAAGTGGTATTGCTGGGTCAAAGAGTATGAAATTATTTATAGCCCTTTAGGCATAATTCCAGATTACTCTCCAGAATGGTTGAATTAGCTCACAACTCCACCATCAATGCATTAGTGTTTCAATTTGCCCACATCCTCTCCAGCATTTGTCATTTTCCTGTTTTGTCATTTTAGCCGATCTGACTGGTGAGATGTGGTATCTCAGAGTTGTTTTGATTTGCATTTCTCTAATCAATAGTGATTTAGAGCATTTCTTCATATGCTTATAGGTTACATTGGCTTTGTTTGTAAAGAAGCTTTTCAATTTAATGTAATCAAAATTATCCAATTTGCATTTTATAATGTTCTCTAATTCTTGTCTGGTCATAAAGTCTTCCCCTCTCCACAAATCTGTCAGGTAAACTATTCCTTGCTTTCCCAGATTGCTTACAGTATCATCCTTTATACCTAGATCATGCACCCATTTAGACTTGATTTTGGTATATGGTGTTAGATAATGGTGAATGCCCAGTTTATGCCATACTATATTCCAGCTTTCCCAGCAGTTTTTGTCAAATAGTGTGTTCTTATCCCCAAAACTAGGGTCTTTGGGTTTATCAAATAATAGATTACTATACTCATTAACTGCTGGGTCTCGTGCACCCAATCTATTCCATCAATCCACTACTCTACTTCTCTGCCAGTACCAAGCAGTTTTGATGATTGCTGCTGTATGATACAGATTAAAATCTGGTATAGCTAGACCACCCTCCCTAGCATTTCTTTTCATTAATTCCCTTGATATTCTGAACCATTTGTTCTTCCAAATGAATTTTGTTACTATTTTTTCTAGCTCTATAAAGTGGCTTTTTGGTAAATTGATTGGTATGGCATTAAATATATAATTTAATTTGGCTAAAATTGTCATTTTTATTATATTAGCTTGAGCCAGCTAGGAGCAATTGATATTTTTCCAATTAGTTTTTGTATATGTTTCTTTTCTGTTTTTGCTCTCTGTGTGTGCATTTCCTTCTTACTCCCTTTAAGAGTTTGGGCTATTTAAGAGTGTGTATATATATATATATATATATATATAAAATATTTATTTATTTATCTTGTATTTATTTCTTTTCAGACATTTAGTGTTTTGTGTACCAATGTTGCTCCATAAACATCGACTGACTGACCCTAAGGTACAGCTAGATTTCTGTTGAACTAGAGACTAGATCTACATGACCTGTAAAAATTCCATTTTCTCCAATACCCCCCCTCCCACATCTCAATGATAGTTTTCTGAGTAAGCAAATTGCTCAGATCATCGGTACAATTTGATAGTTAATATGGCTCCAAATACCAAAGTTATTGTTTGTGGTGCCATTTTTGTCAACTTATGGCCAAAAACTGTATGTCCTCTTTTCTTTCCCTTCAGTTCTGGCATTCTCCTGCATGTTCACTAAAGCTCCTCTGGCTGGGAAAGATGAGGACATCCTGACCTTTTCACAACTGTTTCCAAATCCTCATAGGTCAGCTGTTCACTAGCAGGAAAACCAAGGCATGGAGACGGCAAGAATGTAAGAGGCTATCCCCAAACTGTTTCTTTCTGATACAAAATATACAAAGCCCACAGCTAAGTCCCCCCAAGTTGCTTGATGCTGCCAAGTTGGTTTAAATCTGGGAGCAATGCCATTTTAAACTTCTGCTTTATTCAGGCTAGCATTGTCAAAACACCAGCCTTTCCAATGAGTCTCTGGCTTCCTCTTCAAACACCACCAGATCAAGACTGAGTGGCATCAGATTAATTGTTCCAATTCATCATTTCCCAACCTTCAACTGGGGCCTCATCAAAAGCTACACTTATAGTAGCTTAGAGAGATGTATCACTGTTCCAACTCATTCAGCAGTGTTGGGACTTGGATTGTGTCCATATACCATCTCTTTTAGTACCACTAACATTTCCAAGCTGTTTTCTAAATAAACCTTTCTTGTTTACATAACCTGAAGTCACAGACATTTGTCCAGATTATCTTCTACTTTTATGGCCTCCTGGGCTGAGATTTATATTCTTGTCTGTGGATCGTCATCATCAAGAATTCAGAGAGCCCCCATGGTGTGCATTATGCTTAATGTGCCCTCCTTGCCCCCATCCTTGTACAGATAAAGATAATCCAGAGGATTTGGAGCTAGTCTTTGCTAATTTCGCTCCAGCGTTAGGGGGTTACTTTTCAGGTGAAACAATATGTTGCATTTCTAGGCAGAGAAAGCAGCCTATAGCAAATAAAAGGGGTTTTAGTGAGAGGCCAATATTCACAGTGAGGAACTACATTGGGAAGGAGCACCTCATAGGAGAGTAAATTGTTTTCTGACAGTGTTGAGCCTCCCTTGGCCCTGGAGCATTATTATGATTCCATAGATTCCATGTTTGGTTCAGAGATAAAGGCTTCAGGAGGAAAATAACGAAAAACAAAACCAAGGAGACATACTCAAGCATTGGAATATATATGGAATTGCTGCCCCACTGTGGAACAGTTAGTTCTTGCATGCCATTTTCTTAGAATGTGGAATTTGAACTAAGTTGCTTTCAGTCATTTGAGATTGACGATGTGTAAATATAGAACAGGAGCCATTGTTAAACCCCCATGTGAGTTGATAAGTCTACATTGCTATTGCCTAATCAGTGATCTGGCACTGGAGTGTTTATGAATCTTAGGTATCCTTTACCAGTTTGGGTCTGGGGGAAGGAAAAAGACTTGGTGGTGACTGATAAATTGTAGAGATCTTGGAGAGAGAAGGAAAGAGAACTTGTGTGCAACCCTCCTAGTTTGGAGTGAGGAAAGTGATTTATATATGACTGGATAAGAAGGGGGAATGTCTAGGAAGAAGGACAGCAAATCCCTCCCACCTTCCAGTATTTCCTGGGTGTTTCATAAGAGGTACTCCACTGAAAGACATGAAGAGATCCTACTCTGCCAATCTCACATTCCTTGCTAATATAGTTTAATACAAATAGATTTTAGTCAAATAAAATTGAATTTATTTCAAAGAATCCTTAAATTGTCCTCCAGTTTGAAGGTTTAAGATGTTTAGGGTTAGGATGACTTTCTACTTTAGAAAGTGCTAATAGAAAAAGTACTAGAAATGGTTGAACAAATTGTGGTGTATAAATAGTCTGGGATATTGTGTTGTAAGACAGATAAAAATGAAAAATTTGGGGAAATGTGGGAAGACTTATATGAACTGATGCAGCAAGAAGTACATATGGTTAAATATACGTTTAACTAAATTAAAAGTACACAATGGCTCCTTTTCTATATTTACACATGGTTAAAATAATGTTAATGAAAACAACAGTAAAAGGCAACTAAGTTTTGATTAATTACAATGAACAATTTTGGTCCCAATTAGAAATATTGAAGACTACAAATGCTAAATGTTGCATATGCTGTCAGACACAGTTATATTGTCAGTCAATTTTGTTAAATTGTTTTACTTGTTAAAAGAATATATTCAATGGTGGAAGTCAGTGGAAGTATGTTGGGAAATTACCATGACCCTCTACCAAGAAAAAAATTATCAGCTCCTGACCTCATATAAAAGAACTTCAACATTCATACTGATATTCCCTCAAATTTTCTAGCCTTCCAGTTGCTAAAATTACTGATTTATTATTATCTATTCTTCCTCTTCCTCATCTCATATGTGTACAGAAATGGTCAAACCTTTGGTCTTACCATCACCCACAACTTCACAGCTTCTATGTCTGTGAATTCTGAAATTCCCTTATCTGTTGACAATCTGTTGTTACTCTACCTTTCCATGCGTCTTACAAACCCAAACCTTGTTCTTTGTCCTCACTACAACCTTCAGTCCTTCTACTTCTAAATTCTTTCCTGGGACATTATCCTTATACTGATTATATTCTCCTTCCTTCCCTATTTTGACACTGTGGTGAACTAATTTAACTCTATACTATCTTCTCCCTTGAGGCCTTGCCCCCTTTCCTTATTTTTGATCTTGCCCTAGCCATAGTCCTGGATTACTCCTACTGCCTTCTGTCTTTGCTTCTACTCATGTGCTGTAGGGCAAAGATGGAAAAGATAATGTAATTCTGTTCACTGGGTCCACTACAAATTTATATTATAAAATATCAGCTGGATTCTCATTGGGGCAAAGCAATTCTTTTGTTTGTCTTCCTGATTGCCTTTCACATCCATGCTCCCAATGAATTATCTCCTCATTTGTCTTTTTTTGGTGAGACAACTATAGTGGATTCAAGTTTTTCTATTGTACCAATTGTTTTCTGGCATGCAGGCCATAGCTGGCTGCGCTTTCACAATTTTTATTTATCTTTTAAACCATTCGGGAACACCCTACTAGGGTTCTATGCTTTTGTGGGAATCCTTATCATATAGTGATTCATTTTCCTTTGTCTTGCAGTACTTATTCATAGGTGCTTGGACTCTTTTACTTGATCTTAAGGGTGTATTTTCTTCTGCTATTAGTATCTTCCCAGTTGGTTTATCTGCTTATGCTTGATCAAGTCTTTAACTGAGTTTTATTTCTCCTGAGATCTTAGGTAATTTCCCTTTTCATGCACTGACTCTCTTCCTGTTGATGTCTGTTTCCCTGGAGTCTGAATCTTAGAGATTCTCAGCCTCTTCCCACTCCAATAATTATGTTCATGGCTTGCCAAGCTTAACATGATCTCTGCCACACAAATATCTGCTGTTTATAGGTTGTAACTCTGGCACTGGCGTGGGGGTGAGGGATATTGAAGTGTCCAATTGAGTTTTCTTGCAAACTCATGGTTGAGCTTGTATAGTACTGCATCTGGCAATGGTGGGTGCTTGGGGAGTAGGTATTAACTGAGCTTATTAAAAGTTATAGATTAGCCATCTGCTGTTACTTCATCAAATTTTTACCTCATTGGGGCTCTTTGGCATTCTAGATGGTGGAGACAGGAGAAATTGCTTTATCTCTGGCACATAATTCTTATCTTTGAAAAGTTTTATGTAGTCATAAGGATTAGAGAAAATTTCTAGTCCTCCATCTTGTTACTCATGTGATTCAGAAGTCTACACTTCCCAAGTTGACTTGCTATCCCACTCACTTTTCCAAACTTTTCCTTTCCCTGTTGAACTTCCCATGGTTCCCTTTCCTCTTACCCTCTCAGTGAGAACCTTACTTTATATTTCACTTTAAAAAATTGAGGCCATTCACTAAGAACTCCTCGTAATGCCCTCTTCCTTATCTCACATTGGGCAAACCTTTCTATATGCACAAATGATTCCTTTCTGTCCCATATTCTCCAGCAGTTTACCCTCTATCATCCTCATGCTCTCACTTATCTTCAATCTCTCCCTACTAGCTCATTTCCTACTGCCTACAAACATGCCTATATCTTCACCGTCATAAAAAAAAAAATAATTTCCTTAAGCCATCCATTACAGCTAGCTATAACCCCATATATTTCTGCCTTTTGTGGCTAAATTTCTTGATGCTATCTAAAATTGATACTTATACTTCTTCACCTCTCAGTTTTTTCCTAACTCTCTATAGTCTGACTTCCAATCTAAATCATTAAAATCAATCTTCTCTCCCCAAAATTACCAATGATCTCTGAATTGATAAATCTAATGATTTTTTCTTAGTCCTCCTCGTTCTTGCCTTCTTGTAGCCATTTATACTGACAGTCACTCTCTTGTCCTTGAGACTCTTTTCTCTCTAGGTATTTTTTTACAAAATCTTGGTTCTCTAACATGGTTGGCTAGAACCAGGAATGACAATTCTGAGCACTTTGCCTGGAATAGCACTAGTTATACTTATTCTCTTCCTTTCTATAGCCAGGAACAGGATATAGGATGTGGTGAACATGTCTCTGACTGCAAAGAGTAGAATAAAACCCAAAGCTGGTTTTAGTAGAATTCACTTATTTTAAAAATAGATATGCCACCATAAAATAATATAGCTATTTCTTATTTTTAAATTAAAAATTAGGAACTATCCCCTAAGTTTATAGCATGAAAAAGAAAATCTGAGTTGGTGCCAGTATGATTTTAATAATATGATAAAATAAATGCATGATTTATAGATGTCACAGATGACTAAATAACAGTGCTTAAGATATCAAGAAGGAGCTGTTCTTTCTGTTCTCAGGAGTCAATCAATCAGTCTAGACACAGAAAACCCATTAAGGAATCATATCTTCCTCTGATGCCTTCATACTCACTGCAAATTCAGTATGGGTTAATTTCCTGTAAGATGCACTCCAGGGTTAGCTTCTTACTTTTTAAATTCTATGAAGTCATGAAATTTATTCAGTTTGTTGAGGGTGACTATTAGTAACCTCCCAAGATGAGTAGATTTTATCTTTAATATTTCCTCCTAAAGTTTCATTTGAAATTTGCCATTTTGCACATCACATTATCATTAATTAAAGTTATGGAATAATCTGGAAATATAAAGCCTTTTCTTCCAGAAGGAGAAGTAGGGATAGTAAAACAGAAATGGCTATAATGGCTAAAGAATATATGGGTGTAGCCCCTATACCTAAAGAGAGCCTACAAAATCTTTCATCTATCTTTTAGTTTGCTTATGATTAGTCTATTCTAAAGCTGCCCGAGGTCTGCTTCCTCTAGAGTGAGTAATTTGTAAGAGTCCAGCTCCATTTTCTTTTTTTTTCACTTTTATTGATAACTTTTAGTTTTGTGTCATCTATATTTCCCTACGTATGCCTGATGACTCACTTCTGAAAAATCCATCTCTTAATAACAAAAGAATAAAGGATTTAGAAAAACTAACCAACATATCAAAACACACCAAACACAACTAAGTTTGATATTTTATGCAGAATTTTACAGTCATAGCCCCCCACCTTTGTAAGAAGTCGGAGAGTCAGAAGAGAGTATTGCTTTGGAGGAGCATAGACGTCGTATTTACAGCTCTTTGGAAGGCAACACCTGTGCTGCAAGCCCTTCAAAGCATGGCTCATTCTACTCTGCTGGGTATTCTGTGCTATTTGGGTCACAGAGTTTAAGTGGAGTCAGTAAGAAAAATCTAGAAGATCACAGCATGGAGCTGGAAAGAACAGCCAGTGAAATGACATACACAACTCTTCAGAACCAGCAGCTATTTGCTGCCATGGCTGACTCCTTTCTGGTACATATGTGTCGTTTGGACATCTACTCAGAACCCATCAGTTGCCCAAAACACCAGGAGCATCTGCACCATTGGCCCAGCCTCCTGATCTGTGGAAATGTTAAAAAACATGATTGAAGCTGGAATGAATGTGGCTTGTCTAAACTTCTCCCATGGAACTCATGAGTACCATGCAGAAACTATCAAAAATGTTCGAGCAGCCACAGAGAGCTATGCTTCTAATCCTATCAATTACCAACCTGTGCTATAGCCTTGGACACCAAAGGACCAGAGATCCTAACTGGACTCATTAAGGGAAGTGGCACAACCGAAGTGGAGCTCAAGAAGGGCAACATTCTCAAAGTCACCTTGGATGAAGCCTATATGGAGAAATGTGATGAAAACGTCCTGTGGGTTGACTACAAAAACATTTGCAAGGTGGTGGGTGTTGGTGGCAAAATCTTTGTGGATGAGGGGCTCATTTCTCTTCTTGTGAAGGAGAAAGTTCCCAATTTCCTTGTGACTGAAGTGGAGAATGGTGGCATGCTGGGCAGCAAGAAGGGTTTCAACCTTCCTGGGGCAGCAGTAGATTTGCCTGCTGTGTCTGCGAAGGATATCCAAGATCTACAGTTTGGATTAGAGCGAGGGGTGGATATGGTATTTGCATCTTTCATCTGAAAGGCAGATGGTGTCCATGCAGTTAGAAAGGTCCTGAGAGAGAAAGGAAAAACCATCCAGATCATCAGCAAGATTGAAAACCATGAAGGAGTTCGAAGATTTGATGAGATCCTGGAAGCCAGCGATGGCATCATGGTTACCCAGGGGGACCTAGGTATTGAGATCCCTGCAGAAAACGTCTTCCTTGCTCAGAAAATGATGATTGGAAGGTGTAATAGAGCTAGGAAAACTGTTGTTTGTGCCACTCAGATGCTTGAGAACATGATTAAGAAACCACACCCTACACGGCTGGAAGCAGTGATGTAACCAGTGCTGTCCTGGATGGAGCTGATTGTATCATGCTGTCTGGAGAGACTGCCAAAGGGGACTATCCACTAGAAGCTGCGCAAATGCAACACTTGATTGCTCGAGAGGTGGAGGCCACTATCTTTCACTTGCAATTGTTTGAGGACCTTCGATTGGCCCTCATTACCTGGCTGCCATTACCAAGGATCCTACTGAAGCTGCTGCTGTGGGTGCCATAGAGGCTTCTTTTAAGTGTTGCAGTGAGGCCATTATCGTTCTCACCAAGTCTGGAAGGTCTGCTTATCAGGTATCCAGGTACTGTCCCCTGGGCACCTATCATAGCTCCAGCTGCACGCCAGGCTTATCTCTACCGAGGTGTCTATCCTGTGCTGTGCAAGGACCCTGTTAATGATTCATGGGCTGAAGATGTGGACCTCAGAGTTAACTTGGCCATAGAAGTTGGCAAAGCTCATGGCTTTTTCAAGAAAAATGATGTGGTCATTGTACTGAATGGCTGGCATCCAGGTCCAGGTTTCACCAACGCTATGCCTGTGCTGCCAGTTCCATAAAAGGTCATTTGAAGACCTGGCTGACGTCAGCACCTTCCCTTCCCTGCCCCTGCTTGCATCCATTAGATCTGCAGCTGTTAATGGTGTTGTCCATTCCTATCTAGTAGAGGCTTTAGACTGCTGAAACACCCCATCCCCCCAAAAATTAAAGTCTCTTCTTAAAGAAACTTTGTATTAGAACTATTTTCCTCCCCACTTAGAAATATCAGTATAGGTTTACACACTCCTGGTCACATGTAAAGATAGAGCAGCTGTGGCTTAGTTTAGGGTACTGAAGATCATCTTTGACATAGGGGATTAAGGTAACATGTATCAGTATTGTGTTTTAAATTGATCTAGACATAATTCATGCACACACAAGTAGGCACTAGCCACAGTCCCTCTAAGTACAAATTCTCAATATATATAGGCCTCTACATCTTTCCTGACCAGAGGAATCACCCTCCTATTCCCCACCTCCATCATGTAAATGAACGTGTCTTTGTTTCACACACTTAAGTTAAAAATTAAATAGAAGCTGAATCCAGCTGCTAAAAACCAATACCTTTTAGTGAATAATGTGATATTTAGCAATGGTGTCCTTGGTAAGGCACTCTTATCTTGGGGGGAAGAAGAAGCTTTCAGTCAAGCCACTTTTTTTTTCCTCCATTTCGAGGACGGAGCCTAGGATGGAAAGGCAATTCTTCCCAGAATAGTGCCCAGTGTCTCAAGCAGCAGGCCTTAATACACTCCTTGTCCACTACTGAACCCTCAGCCTTCTCACATTGTGAGTGTCCTTGTTGCTCCAATATTTCTCTTCTGTTTTCAATCTGGAACAAAAACCCACACTCCTATTGCATTGTATTTGGCTGTAGAGTACATCATTTGTCAATAAACACAAGCTGAAGAGCTGTAAAAAAAAAAAAAAGAAAAGAAAGAAGTGGGAGAAGTAGGTACATTCTCATATCTTTGGGGGGACACTAAGCTTTGTCATTATAACTTCACATTTTTCAGTTATGATCATGCTGTTGTCATTCCAATTTAATCGTTATTATTAGGTATCTATTATTTTCCTGGTTCTTCATTTTGGATTAATCTGTATAAAATCCCCTCATGATCCTATGCATTCACCATGCTTGTTCTTCCCTACAGTAATATGCTAATACACCAATCAGAGAATGAATCAGTAAATATTTGGTACGTACTTAATATGTGACAGGCACTGTAATAATCACTGGAGATACTAAGAAAAAAATAACAGAACATGTCCTCAAAGGTCTTACATAACCAAGTATCCTATTTTATATAATTTTAACTTTGGGTAGTACTAATTTCATTATTTGCATTTATTGGAACTTAACTGTATTCTAGTGATGGAGACTATTTGTGTGTGTGCATATGTGTGTGTATATATATACATAATATATACATACATACATACATACATGTACGTATGTATATATGCACATATATATATATATGGAGAGAGAGAGAGAGAGAGAGAGTGAAAGAGAGGCATATTCACATGTCATAAGTTGTCTATCTATTCCCCAGCCAGTGACTCTACCCTTTATCTTGGTTCTATGTTACTACGAAAGTCAATGCTATATGATTTTTGGTACATATGGGAGGATTCAATTCCATTTCTTTCCTGAAGTTAAAGCTCTTGAGTTATTAGGTGCTAGTAATGTAGTTCTACCAGAAATATGTGTTTCATCTCTCAGATACCAGGGCAAACAGCTAAGATTTGGGGGCCTAGTGAAGCAGATTAGTGTATGTATCATTTGATATTGATTCTGTATGTGCAACACCAATTCAATCATTTTAATTGTGAATTAGTCATTCACAAGGAAATATAGAATTATATTTCTGTTCCTTGAGATCACATACTAGATTAATTTATCTGGTTACAGGGATAGAGTCTTATCTCACACACCTAGAATGTGATAGAATGCAAACTGTGACTTCTCTTAAAGCTGCAGAGTCTTGGGGGGGGGGGACAGGATAATTGAAATATCGATTTAGAGTTTAAGAGATCCTCTGGTCTAATCCCCTCATTTCATAGATTAAGAAACTGATACCCAGAGAAGTTAATTGTTCTGCCCCAGTTCACACCAGTAGTATGTGGAAGAGTTGGGATTAGAGGCCAGGCTCCCTGATATTGAACCCAGTCCTTTTTCTACTGTACATGGCAGGACTGGGGATGGAGATGTGGTGTAAAAGCTTTCAGCAAAACTGAACTGGACTGTGGGGAATTAGGCAACCTTATGAAACTAATAGCACCTTCCTCTAAGAGGCACTAACAAAAGTCCAATATGGAGCTCATAAAGCCGAGCAAAAGGCCACACCCTTCATCTTGTGAACCCCAAAGAGATTAACCATGCAAACAAGCAGAGCATGAACAGGAATAATGAAAAGACAATTAGCCCTACATCATCTCCCTGAGTTGAGTGGTGGGCCAGGAAAATCAAACCCATGCAAAGTGGGAAAACATGACATAGGTCTAGGCAAGTTAGCTAAACTACTGTTTGGATTGTACAATGTCTGAGGTCTCTTTCCAAAGGCAAGTATTTTTATCAACCCCTTTAACAATGTAATTCAAATAGAGATTTGATATGATTCTGTGGGCTGTGAGCTCATCAATTTTTTACCTCCTGGAGTAGCACAGATGCAACCGTTTTTTGTTTATCTGGAGTAATTTATGTCCAGTTATTGCTATAAAGCCTCCATGGGAGGCTCAGGCTCACCTGGTCTTCTTGGGGCCTTCCTCTAGGTCTCTTGCCATTGTATAGATCATAGCTAAGCACATGGTCTGTAATTCTTCTGTCGTGTGTGTGTGTGTGTGTGTGTGTGTGTGTGTGTGTGTGTGTGATGGGCCCAGGAGAAGGAGACAGATGTCATGCTGCCGTGCTCCCTCTGCCAGGCCCCTGGCCTAAGCTTGGCTTGCCTGCAAAGAAGGAGAGAAATGCCATTTCAATTGCTTCCTCCACTAATCCCCTCACCAAGCCTGCCTCAATGCAAGTACCCCACCTCCTTTCCCCCTCCTAGTTACACACTGAAGAGCTGAAGGGACTCCACTTTGAGATTGAATCCCTAGGTATATTAATAGCCTAACTGAATTTATTCCTCAGTGATTGACAAACTCCTGCCTGGTCATACCTGCCCACCCCAATGATTCTTAATCATTGTCTATCATAATTGAAACCTGTCTTTCTTTCCCTTACTGTCCATTCCTTTATTCCCAATCCCTTCAATATATTCCCTCCCCTTTTCCCACCTCAGCCCCTTCCCACTCACTCTAAAGCCACCCATCCTTGAACTGTGTTCCCTAGAATGCCTGGTTCACAGGGGATAAATTTGCTTTCATCTTAAGTATCCCCCCCCCTCTTCCTTATGACTTTCACTGAGACTTCCCTCCCTCTTGAAGATACAACCACCTTGGAAACCCTTTCCAGCACTGATTGCACTTTCACTCATTCCCCCTTGACTTCACTCATTCCCCCTTGACTCCTTAGACAAGGTGAGAGATTTGTAATATTCCTTGCTCTCCATTGCTACTTTCTAATTCACCTGCTACCACCATCACTCAGTAACTTTTCTTTGAGATTTACTCAGTTCATATGTACTATCTCTATACTGATGATTCTCAGATCTACTACTCCATATATAAAATCTTTTTGCTGATTCTAATTTCACATATATGAATACCTATTCAAAATTTTGAACTGAAACTACTGCAGATATCTTAACGTATCTAAATCTCAACATATCCAAAACTGAATTCATTATCTTTTCCCCAAAAAACCCTCCTATCTTCCAAACTTCAAATACTTTCATATAATATTGAAAGTATTACTGTTCTCCCAGTCACTCAGGCTCAGAACATAGGTATCACCCTCAATCACCATTCTTTTACCTTTCTCACATCAATCACATACACCCCCTTCTTTCCTCTAACATTTCTGTTAGCCTTGTGCAAGCCCTCATAACCTCATCTACAGTATTGCAATAGCCTGATGGTTGGTCTCCCTGTCCCAAGTCTCTCCTTACTCAGATGTCAAAGTGATCTTCCTAAAAGCAGAAATCTGTCTATGTTATCCTTCCCCCAATGAACTGCAGCGACTCCCTATCACTTTCAGGATCAAATATGAAATCTTTTGTTTGTCTTTTAAATCCTCTTATAAATTCACCTTTCCTATCTTTTCAATCTTTTTACACTTTATTCTCCCCCATGTGCTCTGTGATTCAGTGACGCTGACCTCTTTACTGTTCATCAAATGAGACACTTCCTCTCCTGATTCAAGGGATTTTTATTGGCTCTCATCTGTGCCTAGAATTATCTCCCTCCTGTGTCTCTTGGCTTCCTTCAAGTCCCCGATAAAATTCTACCTTCTATGGAAAGCCTTTCTTGATCCCCCTTAATGTTGCTAGTATCTTCCTTTTATTGTTCACCTTCAATTTATCTGTGTATATCTCACTTGTACATAGCTGTTTATAGGTTGTCCTCCCATTAAACATGGACTTCTTGAGAGTAGAATCTGCATTTTGCCTTTGTTTATATCCTTAGCATGTGCACAATATCTGGCACATTGTACGTGCTTAATAAAAATGCTTATTGATTGATATTTCTTTGATGATATCTTGGAACCACACTTTTGCTGTGTGGTTCTTTATTAATAAGATGCTACAATTTCTACTCACATGATGTGTCTCTCATTTGCCTTTCATGTAAACTAAAACTGTAGGTGTTTTTTCTAGGTGTAACTCCTAGGTAGGAGCTCATTTACACTTTTTTATTTAATACAGACAGCTAGTAGAGGATCTGGGTACAAACTCTGAATAACTTTTACCTGAATTCTTCCATCAGGGCTTCTATATTTGGGGCTATGGACAAATCATAATTTGGTATGAAATTTGGAGGAAGATCTTGTGATATTTAATACAACGAAGGAACATTTGTAGGGGCCTAGACTTGAACATGGAGTGTTGGCAAACGTTGGTCAGTTAGTCAGGTGACAAAAGATTCTGGCTGTCTGGTCAATCGATTCTCTCACGGCAGTCTCAGACTGGCTAAAATGTTGTCTGTAGAGCAAGTCATGCAAAGCAAAAATAATACACAATTGGAAGGCTATTAGGATTGGTGTGAATGTGCTTCCTCACATGGAATGGGACATATCTAGGACTACCCTGTTTGTGCATATAATATAAGTAGATCTTTGGAAAGTGACTAGAAGTCCTGATTCAGAGGAGAGGCAGAACAGGAAGCAATGGGATGGGATACCCCAAGGATGGGCAGGAATCTTCCAATAAATTGGAGCTTAAAGATCTGATAAAGTGCATTTATAGCAACAAGCACCCCAGCATCCTCAGGATGGCTGCCAAGACAGGTTCTTAGATCTGCTTTTCTAAAGGAAAACAACTCAAAATGGGTTAACAATCTTGCTTTAATCAATCAAACATCATTTACCTCATTCAGGGGAAAAAGCACCCTGAACTTCAGAGTATACAGAAGTTACAAGCAGAAATTACAAGAAAACAGAGAAATAAACAGATCAAGCAGACAGGCCTCCAACTGTCCAACCATTACATCTATTCTTAGTCAGTTACCAGAGAGGGAAGTATCAACATCTGGGTTTTTCAAAGCCAGGGGGCTCTCAACGGCTACCCAGAGTCTCGTCTGGCCAAATCACACACTTCTCAAAGTGAACCCCAAAACAACACCTCACATCAGGGATTATATAGCCTTCTTCCGGCTCAGAAAATGTAACAACCCTCTTGACCCACTGCCCAATCACAAAGTATCTCCTGAAAAACAAGCCTCCCACCACAGGTCCCAGATGTACTTAAGCCTAGGGGCAGGGAAGATCTTAAAAATTTACATACCTATAACAGCATTCTACAAGAGGGCTGAGACCCATAGTACCAAACCACCTATGTCTACCTCCTAGAGTTTGCTGATACACAGCAAAATGACAAGATGAATCCAATGGTTTCCCTATATCCTTAGAGATCTGGAGAAAGCTTGGTAATTTGGCATGGTTTCCAGCCACCTTGAATAATTATTCCTATCTCTGGATGCCCTGAAAGGGGGTCATAGGCATCATTTTCCCATTTAGGATGCTGAGATGGTAAACACCAGTCACTTGTGTGCACTGTTCAGGGGGACGATTGTCACAGTGACCTGATAACAATTGGGTCCCAGTAGCCATGAAAGCAATAGATTTCTGTACTCCCCACATAATACAGGGAGGTGGAGGGATTTGGGACTTGAATATCAACACTGCTTATTGGTGTCTCTTGAACAGTTACATAACCATACAATTTATTGTTAAATTCTTTGGGTTGGACTACCTAGACATTTGAGAAAAGCTCCTTTTTCCTCTTAAGTATAAAAAAAGTCTGGGGGTGGCTAAGTGGTGCAGTGAATACGGCACCAGCCCTGGAGTCAGCAGGACCTGAGTTCAAATCCAGCCTCAGACACGTAACATAAAACTAGCCATGTGACCTTTGGCAAGTCGTTTAACCCCAATCGCCTTACCTTTCCCCCTCCAAAAAGAAAAAAAAAGTTCTGGCGTTAGCATTTGGGGCCACGTAGAACTAGCCTGCAATTTGGTACGGAAACTCCCCTATAGGTTGCTTTGTTTCTCAGAGACTATTATGAATAGCCATGATTTGGGGTGGGTGATCAGCAATACTGATTAATATGTGTACCTTTGAATATATGAGCCAGCAAGGATGGAGCTCCTAAAGCTGACTCAAGTCAAATTTTACCTATTCCATTTAATTAACCAAGTATTGACTGATCATGTGTTCACTAAACAGGAAGAGAAAATATGAAAAAAAGAAAAACTCCCTAATTGAAAATCAATGTGACATACAACATCATGGACAGAAAGTTGACCTCAGAGGCAAGAAGACCTGTGTGCAAGCTCTACCTCTTACATAGGATTGGAGTTAGAAGGGACTTCAATGATAACCTAGTTCAAACTCCCTCCCCCCACCAACACACACACACACACACACACACACACACACACACACACACACACACACACCTGAGTTTAAGGAGTTAGTTACATGATCTACCTAAGATCACGAAAGGAGTGGGCATCAGAAGAAAAAATTTGAACCTGGGTCCTCTGTCTCCAGACCCAGTGTGCTTTCTACTGTACCTAGAAATATAAACTGTGTTACTCTTGGTAAGTCATTTAATTTTTCAATGCCCCTGGAAACTCTCTGATACTGTTAAGTTGTGGAACATTTGCCCATCCACATTGGTAGAGTGTTTCCTTACTAGGAACTGCCTACACTTAGAAAAATTACAGGTCTGAACAAAAGAAAAAAAAATCACCAAAGAATTTCCAAAGGAGTAACAGATAACTCTAGCCATGTGTTCTGACAATCATATTCACTTTCTTGTCTTTTCTGTCAACTTTCTAAGCAAGGTATCCATCACATCAATGGAAGAGGTAGATATGAGAGGCAGTGAGTAAGTTCTTATTTACTGGAAGTGACTGAATAATCATCCATCAATGATGCTGTACAAACATTTCTTAGTGGGAAATTGGACCTATGACCTCTCAAGTTCCTTGTAAACCAAAAAATTCTATAATTATGAAGATTTGCTAGCTTTATTCTATTAACCTACTTCTTCATAGACTCATTCCCCCAAAATGAAATTAAAAATCTTCAAAATGCTATTATGTATGGTTTTTTTTAATATACTGCATTTCTTTTGACTTCTCATGACATGGGAATGAATTGACCTTTTAAAAGGACATCAGGCATCATATGCCCATGGGTTTTTGTACTTGTCTAGGTTTTTAATTATAGAACCATAGACATTTTTTCTCATTAAACTTCTGAAACCCAGGAAAAGAACAGAAAAGATCCTTCAAGCCCTAGACATTTGGGACTTCTTTCCCATCATATTTTGAATTATTGCCATAGCCTGCTGTGACTGGTCTCCTTGCCGCAAATTTTTCTCCATCCCAGTCCATTTTATCTTCAGATCTCAAATTAATCTTCCTAAAGTGCAGACCTGATCATGCCACATCTGTATTCCATAAACTCCATTGGCCCCCTATCACCCACAGAATCAAATATAAAATCCCTGTTTGGCATATAAAACCCTTCACAACTCTCCACCTTCCCACCTTTCCCCACCTAGTAATCTTGTACCTTATTCCCCACCTAATAATCTGCAATACAGTGACACTTTCCAGTTCCTCCCACAAGACACTCCATCTCCAGAATTCTAGCCCATTTTCACTGGCTGTTCCCTATGCCTGAAATGCTCTCCTTCATCTCTGCCTTCTGGCTTCCCTTGGTTTCTTCTAACCCCTGCTAAATTGTGCTCACCTTTAATGTCTTCCCTCCATTCATTATATAAATTATCTTGTTCATATCTTGTTTGCATGGTGTTACCCATAGCACCTAGTGCAGTGCCTGGCATATAGAAGGCACTTAATAAATGTTAATTGACTGACTTGCTGACAGATGGATATATTAGGAATCCTATTACAAGATCCACTGTGATATAACCTTAGCAACTTCTAGTGGTCGTCCCATACCTGAACCTATAAGCAATTTAGGCCCACAGCTGGAACAGTGAATAAGATAAAATTCCTTGTGTGTGTCCCACATGCAAGTCATGGCCACCTATTGCTCACAATAGCATTTTCTCAGGCAGCCTTCGCTGTCCCACTTTTGAAATTCTAGCTATGATTACTATAATCAGAGTTTACAAATGACCTCGTAAAGTCCGTCCACTTGGCATCACTAACCTAACTGTGTTGCTGTGCTCTGTGTTACTTGGCAAACTTCCCAGAGAAAGATGAATCACAAGCTGTTCTTTTGACTACAATTTACTCAAGTCTAGAGGCCTCTGTGCCAAGCCAGTATTGCTCACCCTTTCCAGGTCACAAAGACGCCTCAGGGAAATATCAGAGAAAAGGGAGACATAAAGTGTGGCTTAAAATCCACCTAACTTTGAATATAACTGCTTCAAAACAGGTGATAAAGGATTGCCAGTAACGTGGACATACAATAGAAGGCAATGGTGTGATACAGTAGCCAAGAAAGCTAATACAATCTCTGGCTGCATTAAAACAAACAAATGAAAAAAATTAAACCCCAAACCATGAGTCATAGGAATAAGAGAGTTCGCTTCTTTCTCTCTCTCCCTTTGGCCTCTTCCAGTTGGTGGAGTGCCTGTTAGCACAGGCTGCAGCGTAAAGATGGCTAAGTCTAAGAACAATACCACCCACAACCAATCATGAAAATGTCACAGAAATGGCATCAAGAAACCTAGGTCATGGGAGGGGGGAGTGGGGGGGGGGGAGCCAAGATGGCGGAGGAGAACCAGCATTTCCAAGGTGCTTGCCCACCAGACCTCTTCCAAACAGACATGCCTAGGACAAAGTAAGAGGTTGGTGCCCTGTGGACTTTGGGACCAGTAATTGGGGAACAAGTCAGCTTCCTCCCCTGGGGGCTAGAAGCCACTGAGGAGACACTCGCCATTTTGCAGCTTCAGTGGCAGCATCAGCTCCTGGCCTGCAAACTGTAGAGAGATCCAGTGATCAGTCTTGGAGGTTAATCGCTCTTACTTTAACCTGCTTGGATCTGGATTGTGATATGGGGGGTGGTCTGGGGTGGGCATCCAACTTGCCAGAACCGGAAGTTGTGAAGACCCCAATGTTCGGGACAGACACTCCCCAGTCTGGTGGCAGAGTCCTACTGTGGCAACAAGCGCAAAAGTCAAGTAATGAAGTGGCAACATGCCTAGGCAAAGGAAACAAAATAAACAGAAAATGCAACCTTAGACTCCTATTTTGGGGGCAAAGAGGATAGAAGCAGGGAACAGGAGGATGACTGTGAGATCAGAAATCCTGCTCCAAAAGCCCCAAAGGAAATTATGAGCGGGTTACAGGCCATAGAAGACCTTAAAAAGCAGATAAGATAAGTGGAGGAAAAATTGGGGAGAGAAATTAGAAGGATGCAGGAAAAGTATGAAATGAGAGTCAACAGCCTGACTGAGGAAAATAACACCCTAAAAATAGACTAACTCAAATGGCAAAGGAGGCCCAAAAGGGCAATGAGGAGAAGAATTCCTTAAAAAGCCAAATTTGCCAGATGGAAAAAGAATCTCAAAAGCTCACTGAGATTCATTTCTTCAGTTAGACTGGAGCAAATGGAAGCTAATGACTTTATGAGAAATCAGAATGCTGTTAAGCAGATCCAAACAAACAAAAGATTAGAAGGCAATGTGAAATATCTCATGGGAAAAACCACTAACCTGGAAAATAGATCCAGGAGAGATAATTTAAAAATTATTAGACCACCTGAAAGCCATGGTCAAAGAAAGAACCTAGAAATCACCCTTCAAGAAATTCTCAAGGAAAATTGCCCTGATGTTTTAGACACAGAGGGCAAAATAGAGGTTGAAAGAATCCACCGATCACCTCCTGAAAAAGATCCCAAAAAGAAAACTCCCAGGAATATTATAACCAGGTTCCAGAATCCCCAGATCAAGGAGAAAATACTACAAGCAGCCAGGAAGAAACAATTTCAATATTGTGGAAATACAATCAGAATAGCACAGGACCTGGCAGCTTCTACACTGAGGGATTGAAGGACATGGAATATGATATTCCAGAGGGCAAAAGAGCTGGGATTGAAGCCAAGGGTCACCTATCCAGCAAAACTGAGTATTTTGGTTCAGGGGGAAAATATGGTCATTCAGTGGAATAGAGGACTTTCAAGCATTCTTGAGGAAAAAAAACAGAATTGAATAGAAAATTTGACATCCAGACACAAGAAGCAAGAGATGCCTGAGAAGGTAATCAGGGAAAAGAAATCAAAAGGAACTTATTAAAGTTGACCTATTTACATTTCTATATGGAAAAACAATAACGGTGACTGATGAAACCTTTCTCAGTATGAAAACAATGGAAGAAGAATATATGGGCATATGAATACATATGTGAATGTGTGTATATATGTTTACAGTTATACATGGATAGAGGGCACAGGTTGAATTTGGTAGGAAGGGATGATAATTAAGGGGTGAAGTTATGAGGTGAGAGAGGAGAGCGGCAAGAGGATACAGGGAGAGACAGGGTAGGGTAAACTATCTCATGTAGAAGAAACAAGGGGAAGTGGATGCAGGGGAGGGGAAGAACAGGAAGGCAAAAATGCAAAACTATATTCTCATTGAATCTGGCTCAGGGAGAGAATGACAAACATACTAAATGTTATATCTCACACTGCAGGAGAGTAGGGGGAAGGGGGTGAGTGGGGGGATGATGGAGGGGAGGGCATTCTGGGGGGAGGGGAGTTTGGAAGTACCCACTTTCGAAGAGGGACAGGATCAAAGTAGGGAATGGACCAGGTGGGGAGCGGGATTGGTGGGAGGGAATTATAAGCAGCCTTGTACAATGTATCTACTATGGTAATGTTTTGCATAGCTATATACGTACAACACATACTGAATTGCCTATCTTCCCAGACGGAGTGGGTGACAAGGGAGGAAGGGAATGGATCTGAAAATCGAGGTTTTAAAATTAAATGTCTCAATATATATATATATATATATATATATATATATATATATATATATATATATATATATATAAATACTATTATTAATACTATTTTGTATGTAATTGGGAGATAAAATGTTCAGGCATTGGGGTACAGAGACTCACCTCACCCTAATGGTAAAGTCAAAGAGGGTATGGGAGAAGATATGGGAGAGAGCAGATTGGATGAGGGGATATCTTGTGGGACTGCTATTCTGGGGTGGTGGGTAGGGGGAAAATGGGGGAAAATTGTAACTCAAAATCTGGTGGAAATGAATGATGTAAACTAGAAATTAATTAAGCATTTGTACAGCTTGACTCTAAGGTTGCCAGAACCACTGACCCCAAAGCTACCAAGCCCACTCACCCCAAGGCTGCCAAACCCACTGACTCTAAGGCTGCCACCAAGGTCAGTAAGTCATATCCCAAGGCTACCAAATCTGGCCCCAAGGCCACCAAGTCTGATGCTAAAGCTGCCAGGTCTGACCCCAAGGCCGCTAAGTCTGATCCTAAGGCAGCCAAGTCTGATTCTAAGGCTGCTAAGCCTGCTGAGTCCAAACCCAAAGATGCTGGGGCTAAAGCTGCTGGTCCTAAGCCTTCAAAATAGATGCTTCCAGACAGAAGGGCTTGTTTAAATCTAAAACCACCCTTTTTTCCCAGCCAGGATATGATTATTCACTATTTTGTACAATAAAGAAAATGGTGAGTCATAAAAAAAGGAATAAGATAGTTCAGTTTTACTATGCCCAGGTCAGGCACACCTCAAATATTGGGTTGGATTGTTGGTGCCACATTTTGTGAAGGACTCTGCTAAAATGGAGAGATTCTACAAGAGGACAACTAGAATGGTAAAACTTGTGCTATATGAGAATTGCTGGACAGAGGTGTAGATACATCTTTTTAAGTATTTGAAGGCTTATTTTGTGGAAGATGGATTAGACTTGTTCTCCCTGTTCCCAGAGGACAGACTTAGGAGAAATGGATGGAAAGTACAAAGGACCAAAGAAGGGCCAACCTGTAATGGTAATGTAATTTTGAATTTGAAGATCCCTTTGTGTTGGCAAAAGTGGCAGGTACTTAGCACTTAGTAACTGATCAAGACTCCTGTCTCCTGTTACTGATGTAACAGGAAAGGGTTGGCTGAAGGAAGCAGGTAATACTGTGTATACAAGAAAAGCCCCAGAGACACAGTCAGAATTTCCTTGAGACCAGATCTGGTGGCAGAACAGCTACAGAAGAATGGAAACCTGAGTCCTGAAAACTTATGGTGGTGGAGCTTCTTCTGAACAGGACCCCAGAGCCAGGAGGCCAGGAGCCCAGAATCTGGAGCCAAGAGACCCAGAGCCCAGGAGCAAGGAGCCCAGGTGACTGAAGTATGACTGGAATGCTGAGACTTTGTTTGTCTGGGGCTTGGTTGGTTGAGCCTTGAATTCCCTGGAGTGGAAATCGTGAGAGATCTGACATGGACCAGACCCTGTGAACTTCAGGGTAGAGCAGGACCTGCCCAGAGAGCTGGTCAAGGAACTGGGAGCTGTCTGCCATTGAACCCAGGTGACAGTCTGGGGAATCCAGGTAGAATCTGGGACCATGGAAGGGGATCCAGGGAATCTGAGAACAGGCCCCAATTCAAGATGAAGAAAAGACTTGGGTACTGAGTAATTATGGAATTATAGTTTACTAGTGACTTAAGGGGTGGAGGGTTTTGTGTATGATACTTAGTAAGATTTTGTTGGATAAGTAACTGATTGTACTTTGAGACATTGTTATTGATAAGTGACTGATTGAGTTAATCAAGACTTTGTCCCATGAGTGGAAGACTTTGACCATGTACTTTGAAACTACTGATAAGTGAGTGATTGAGTTAACTTAAGAATGACTATTTTACTTTGAGACTATGTTGTGAATATTATATTGTGACTATTGTATGATTGATACTGAGAAGTGACTGAGTTAACAGTTGCCTCATGAGGGGAAGACTTGGACTATTGTACTTTGAGATTATATTGTGATTTTCTGTGATAAGTTGTAATATTGTGAATGAAGTACCTTGATTTCCTGTGGACGTTTTGCTTTGATTTGTTATGGAATAAATAGAGTGATCACTATACTGAGTAATCAGAACTTAAAAGCTGTTCACAGTAGCATTTTTCTGGAAAGCTTCTGTGAATGGAATTATACAACCAGAGCTACCCAAAAGGCTGCCTTAGAAGGTAGTGGATTACCAATTACTTGATGTCTTTAAATAAAAGTTAGATGGCTGCTTCTCAGGGATGTCTTATGAATAGATTCTTCATAGGAGGTCATGAAGCAAAGGCATGATGACTATTTAGTAGGTGTTTTATGGAGGATATTACTTTAGGAGCAGGTTCAATCAACCTATCAAGGAGTATTTATTAAATGCCTACTCTGTGTTAGGTCTTGTGTCAAGCCTTGGGGCTATGAACACAAAAGTAAAACAGTTCCTGTTTTCAAGAATTAAGAGCAGTTACACATAAAATAATTTTTCAAAGACTAATTGCACCTCTCTTTGGCATTATTCGATCAAATGGCCAAGCTTGATCTTTCTAGTGGTTCCTTTCTCTGATAATTGATGCTACTGCTTGATACCTGCCCATTCCTGTTTCTTCAGCAGTTGCAACCACTTCGGAAGACATTGTCTCTCACTGTTCACAGGACTCTAGACCTTTTAAATCTATAAAAGGAAAAGAAACACAAAGAAATAGCCGAAAACAACCCAAGACCCCTGAGACAGGCTTCTAGTAAGCTTAACCATGATACCAGAATAGAGAGGGCTCTGCATTTACCTATTTCATAACATAATCATATCTTACTGCCCAGAGTACTAACACTATTACCTCTCTGCAGTAAATCAAGACTATGAATGGGGAATTAAAATGAAGAGTAAAAACCTATAAATGGGGAAAAGGGAAGAGGAGAGGAGAAATAGAGTGGAAACAGATTGTTTCTATATAATTAACTAGTATTAAGCAACCTCCTTTTTTGCCACCTTTCTCTTTGTAAAGAAGAAAGTGCAGAAGAGGATCAGAGAAAAAAATACAAGGGGACAGGATGGAGGTAAATACACAACTAACAATCATAACTGTGAATATATATGATATGACTTTACCCATAAAATGGAAAAGGATATTTTAAAACATTTATACACTTGAAGCATAAAAATTTACAAAGGGGATAAAATAATGAGCTGGAGCAAAATTTATCATGCTTTAGGTGAACTTAGAAAAGCAGGGTAGAAAATTTTTTAGATAAAACTATAGTTTTATCTAACTATAGTTTTAGACACAATAGAAAGATATATTCAGGAACATTATAATATGCTTAATGATACCATAGAATGAATCAATATCATTAATATTTTTTTTTCTTTTTAGATGGGGGAAGGCAGGGCAATTGGGGTTAAGTGACTTGCCCAAGGTCACATGGCTAGTAAGTGTTAAGGGTCTGAGGTCAGATTTGAACTCAGATCCTTCTGACCCCAGGGCCAGTGCTCTCTTCACTGTGCTACCTAACTGCCCCAATCAATATCATTATTTAATATAGATGCATATAACACCAGAACATCTAGATATTTAAAAATTAATAAAATTGCAGGGGAAAACAGATAGCAAAATTATGATGGTGGGAAACTTCCATATATCCCTTTTTAGACCTAAAGAAATCTAATAAGATAAGAAAGAAATTAAAAACCAAATGAAATGCTTGAAAAATTAGGCATTTTAGGTGTGTGGTGATTAATGAATGGAAACTGAAAGGAATGTAAAAAATTTCTAAGTTGTATACAACACAATTATAAAAATTAACCATATATTGGGGCATAAAAATCTCACAAAGATTTTAATGAAGAGCGCAGGGAGCCGAGCAGAGCGGAGCCCAGGTCCCTGTGAGCCGAGGTTTTAGTCCCAGGGTGGCAGGGTCAGCAGGCAGCTGGAGGGACCCCAGAACACCAGCAGCTGCGGTGATCCCAGAATGGTCAACACAGACATGTCTAGGACAAAGTGAGAGGTTAGTGCACTATGGACTTTGGGACAAGTATTTGGGGAACGCATCAGCTTCCTCCCCTGGGGGCTAGAAGCCGCTGAGGAGACATGCCATTTTGCAGTTTTCAGTGGCGGCTCTAGCTTCTGGCCTGCGAACAGTAGGGAGATACAGCGATGAGTCTTGGGGGGTAATCGCTCTTGCTTTAACCTCCCTGGATCTGGATTGTGATCTAGGGTGGAAGTCGTGGGTGGGTTTACAGCTTGCCAGAAACGGAAGTTGCCCCACACACATTTGGGACGAAAATTCCCCTATCTGGCCTTAAAGCCCAAAAGTCAAGTAATTAAGTGGCAACATGCCAAGGCAAAGGAAACAGAAAAATGCAACCCTAGACTCCTATTTTGGGGGCATAGAGCAGGAAAAGGACTGTGAGGTCAGAAGTACTGCTCCAAAAGCCCCAGGGGAAAATATGAGCGGGTTGCAGGCCATAGAGGACCTTAAAAAAGACTTTAAAAATCAAATAAGAGAAGTGGAGGAAAAATTGGGAAGAGAAATGAGAAGGATGCAGGAAAAGTATGAAATGAGGGTCAACAGCCTGACTAAGGAAAACAACACCCTAAAAAATAGACTAACTCAAATGGAAAAGGAGGCCCAAAAGGGCAATGAGGAGAATTTGCCAGTCGAATTTGCCAGATGGAAAAAGAATCTCAAAAGTTCACTGAGGAGATTCATTCCTTCAGAGTTAGACTGGAGCAAATGGAAGCTAATGAATTTATGAGAAATCAGGATGCTGGTAAGCAGGTCCAAACAAACAAAAGATTAGAAGGCAATGTGAAATATCTCATGGGAAAAACCACTGACCTGGAAAATAGATCCAGGAGAGACAATTTAAAAATTGTTGGACTACCTGAAAGCCATGATTAAAGAAAGAACCTAGAAATCACCCTTCAAGAAATTCTCAAGGAAAATTGCCCTGATGTTTTAGATCCAGAGGGCAAAATAGAGGTCGAAAGAATCCACCAATCACCTCCTGAAAAAGATCCCAAAAAGAAAACTCCCAGGAATATTATAGCCATGTTCCAGAATCCCCAGATCAAGGAGAAAATATTACAAGCAGCCAGGAAGAAACAATTTCAATACTGTGGAAACACAATCAGAATAGCCCAGGACCTGGCAGCTTCTACACTGAGTGATCGAAGGGCATGGAATATGATATTCCAGAGGGCAAAAGAGCTGGGAATGAACCCAAGGGTCACCTACTCAGCAAAACTGAGTATTTTGTTTCAGGGGAAAATATGGTCATTCAGTGGAATAGAGGACTTTCAAGCATTCTTGAGGAAAAAACCAGAATTGAATAGAAAATTTGACATCCAGACACAAGAAGGAAGAGATGCCTGAGAAGTTAATCAGGGAAAAGAAATCAAAAGGAACTTATCAAAGTTGAACTATTTACATTCCTATATGGAAAAGCAATAACGATGACTGATGATATCTTTCTCACTATGAAAATAATGGAAGAAGGGTGTTTGGTCATATGAATACATATGTGAATGTGTGTGTATATGGTTACAGTTATATATGGATAGAGGGCATAAGCTGAATTTGTTGGGAAGGGAGAATACTCAAGGGATGAAATTAAGAGGTGAGAGAGGAAAGTGGCAAGAGGAGATAGGGAGAGACAGAGTAAATAATGCATTGTATATTATTGTAGCAATATTATTATATTATTCCATTACATACATATACCATAACTTGTTCAGGCATTCTCTAATTGATGTGCAATGGTTTCAGCTTCTAGTTCTTTGCCACCACAAAAATGAAATATTATTTTTATTCTTATGGGTCGTTTTTTTCTTTGTCTCTTTTGGATATTGACCTAATAATGGTATAATTGGGTGTAAAGCCAAGCAAAGCAGCTTTCCAGAGGACTCCTGCCGTGAACAGCTTTTCAAAGTTCTGATTACACAGTATAGTGAACTCTCTATTTATTCAGTAATATATCAGAGCAAAACATTCACAAAAAA
The DNA here is from genome assembly GCA_011680675.1 of Gymnobelideus leadbeateri. Lineage (NCBI taxonomy): Eukaryota > Metazoa > Chordata > Mammalia > Diprotodontia > Petauridae > Gymnobelideus > Gymnobelideus leadbeateri. The sequence goes on along the minus strand of WOXC01002920.1, from coordinate 27,439 downwards.
TCAAAATTCAGCATTTACCATGTCACAAATCAAGAACTTAACACTAAATGGCTACATAGTTTTCACCAAAGTAGTCACATAGTTTTAAACAAAAGATAACATTCATTTAGTAAGTCCTTCCTTTAGTAAATCCTTAATTTAATCATCAAAGTACAAAGGTCAAAGTCCTCCACCCATGAGGTGCAATCAAGTTACAATATAATCAGTCACTACTCAGTACCTTCTTCAAGGGTAGAGGAAAGTGCAAAGGCCATCCACCCCTAAATCACAATTACTTTATAATATCATCAGTCACTACTCAGTACCCTCTTTTTTTTTTAATTAAACAAATGCTTTATTAACTTCTGGTTTACATCATTCATTTCCACCAGATTATGAGTTACATTTTCCCCCCATTTTTTCCCTATCCACCACCCCTGAATAGCAGTCCCACTAGATATCCCCTCATCCAATCTGCTCTCTCCCATATCTTCTCCCATACCCCCTTCGACTTTGCTATTAGGGCAAGGTGAATCTCTGGGCCCCAATGCCTGGACATCTTATGAAACATTTAATTTTAGAACTTCAATTTTCAGATCCATTCCCTTTCTCCCTTGTCACCCACTCCCTCTGAGAAGATAAGCAATTCAGTATGTGTTGTACATGTATATCTATGCAAGACATTACCATAGTAGATATATTGTAAAAGACTGCTTATATTTCCCTCCCACCTGTCTCATCTCCCACCTGGTCCATTCCCTACTTTGATCCTGTGCCTCTTTGATAGTGGGTACTTCTAACCTCCCCTCTTCCCAGAATGCCCTCCCCTCCATCATCCACCCTCTCATCCCCCTTTCCCCTACTCAGGAGAGTGAGTGAGGGTAAGATATTCCATTTAGTATGTATGTGATTCTATCCTTGGGCCAACTTCAATGAGAATATGCTTTTGCATTTTGCCTTCCTGTTCTTCCCCTCCCCTGCAACTACTTCCTCTTGCCTCTTCTACATGAGATAGTTTGCCCTACCCTGTCTCTCTCCATCTCCTCTTGCCACTTTCCTCTCTCATCTCTTGACTTCACCCCTTAAGAATTATCCCTTCCTTGGGGCGGCTAGGTGGCGCAGCGAGCAGAGAGCCAGCCCTGGAGCCAGAAGGACCCAAGCTCAGATCCAGCCCCAGACACCCAACACACAAACCAAAACCCAGCCACGTGAACCTGGGCAAGTCACCCAACCCCAATTGCCCTCCAAAAAAAAAAATAATCATCCCCTCCCATCAAATTCAACCTGTGCCCTCTATCCATGTATACCTGTGAACATATGCCATGTACCCTTCTTCAATTATTTTCATAATGAGAAAGGTTTCATCAAACACAGTTATTGTTTTTCCATGTAGGACTGTAAATAGTCCAACTTTGATAAGTTCCTTTTGATTTCTTTTCCTTGATTACCTTCTCAAGCATCTCTTGCTTCTTGTGTCTGAATGTCAAATTTTCTATTCAACTCTGGTTTTTCATCAAGAATGCTTGAAAGTCCTCTATTCCACTGAATGACCATATTTTCCCCTGAAACAAGATACTCAGTTTTGCTGGATAGGTGACCCTTGGGTTCATTCCCAGCTCTTTTGCCCTCTGGAATATCATATTCCATGCTCTTTGATCCGTCAGTGTAGAAGCTGCCAGGTCCTCTGCTATTCTGATTGTATTTCCACAATATTGAAATTGTTTCTTCCTGGCTGCTTGTAGTATTTTCTCCTTGATCTGGGGATTCTGGAAGCTGGTTATAACATTCCTGGGAGTTTTCTTTTGGGGATCTTTTTCAGGAGGTGATCTGTGTATTCTTTCAACCTCTATTTTGCCCTCTGGGTCTCAAACATCAGGGCAATTTTCCTTGAGAATTTCTTTAAGGATGATTTCTAGGTTCTTTCTTTGGTCATGGCTTTCAGGTAGTCTAATAATTTTTAAATTATCTCTCCTGGATCTATTTTCCAGGTCAGTGGTTTTTCCCATGAGATATTTCACATTGCCTTCTATTCTTTCATTTGTTTGGATCTGTTTAACAGCATCTTGATTTCTCATAAAGTCACTAGCTTCCATTTGCTCCAGTCTAACTCTGAAGGAATGAATCTCCTCAGTGAGCTTTTGAGATTCTTTTTCCATCTGGCAAATTCGACTTTTTAAGGCATTCTTCTCCTCATTGCCTTTCTGAGCCTCTTTTGCCATTTGAGTTAGTCTATTTTTTAAGGTGTTATTTTCCTCAGTCAGGCTGTTGACTGTCATTTCATACTTTTCTTGCATCTTTTTCATTTCTCTTCCCAAATTTTCCCCCACTTCTCTTATCTGCTTCTTAAGGTCCTCTATGGCCTGTAGCCAGCTTGTATTTTCATTTGGGGCTTTTGGTGCAGGAGTTCTGACCTCACAGTCCTCCTCTATGCTTTGAGCCTCTTTGCCCCTAAAATAGGAGTCCAATGTTGAACTTTTCTGTTTATTTTGTTTCATTTGCCTAGGCATATTGCCACTTAATTACTTGATTTGGGGGCTTGTTGCCACAGTAGGACTCTGCCACCAGACAGGGGAGCTTCCATCCCAAAGCTGGGGTCTTCACAACTTCCGCCAGTTGGGTGGCCTCTGTAAAGCCTCCACCCACTCTGGCAAGTTGGATACCCACCCCAAACTTCCCGCCCAGACCGCAATCCAGATCCAGGCAGTTTAGAGCAAAAGTGATTAACCCCCAGACTGATTGCAGGATCTTCCTACAGTTCGCAGACCAGGAGCTAGAGCCACTACTGACACTGCAAAATGGCTTCTGTGCAGCTGTTTCTTCAGCAGCTTTTTGCCCCCAGGGGAGGAAGCCACGTGTTCCCCAAATACTGGTCCCAAAGTCCATAGGGCATTAACCTCTCACTTTGTCCTAGGCATATCTGTGCTGATAATTCTGGAATCGCCTCAATTTCTGGTGTTCTGGGGTTCCACCAGCCGGCTGAAGGCTCGGCCACCCTGGGGCTAATACCGTGGACCTAGGCTGGCTCTGCGAGCGAGCTGTGCTGCCTGCTCTCAGAGCACTGCACTGGCCGCTCCCTGCAGGGCTGCTGGGCTGTCCTCAGCAGGAGGTTAGCTTCTCTGTGCCGTTCTGTGGGTGCTGTGGCTCCAGAAGTTGTTCGGAGCTCCCTTTCACATTGTTTGAAATTTGTGTGGGGCAGAGCACATTGGAAATGCTGTTTCTACTCCACCATCTTGGCTCCGCCCCCCTCTTTTTTTTTTTAAAGCAATTGGGGTTAAGTAACTTGCTCAAGGTTACACGGCCAGTCATTATTTATATGTAGGTGCTCATTTTCTGAGGCCGGATCCGATCTCGGGTCATCCCAACTCTGAGGCCAGTGCTCTTACTCACTGCACCACCTAGCCGCCCCTCAGTACCCTCTTAAAGGACAGTGGAAAGTATAAAGGCTATCCACCCCTAGATCACAAGTAAGGTACAATTTCATCTGTCCACATTAAATAACCAAGGAGAGGTCTTTTCATCTTGACTCAAGGAATACTCTCAGCTTCCATGGTTCCTCTTCCATGGTCCCAGCTCTTACATGAATCCAACCAACTGCCATCTGAGTTCAAAGGCAGACAGCTCCAGTTCCTTGTCCAGTTCCTATTCCATATTGAAGCTCACAGCATCCAGTCCACCTCAAGTCCTTCACAGTTTTGTTCCTGGGAAGACAAGGCTTAACAAAGCCACAATAACATTCATTCACGTTGTTGGTATGCTCAACAAAATCACTTTATGCCTGTGAAATTAACATAGACCCAAAACAGACAGACAAAGTACCAACACCTCTGGCAGCTTCCTCTGGCAGCTCCAGCTGGCTCTCAGAAACTCTGAGCAGAAGTTTTGGTTGGTTCTGAAAGAATTTCTGTCACCATAAGCTCCATTCTCAAAATGAAAATCACTCTCCTGAGCCTAGGCCTCTCCTGCTTAGCCATGCTGCTTGCTCCAAGAAGTTCTGACTCTCCAGCTAGTGCTTTTCCTTATATAAGGTATTAGCTCCTCCCTGTTCCAGCCCCTTCCTGTCACATCAGCGACAGGGATTAATACCTTCTGTTTCTTAACAGAAGCTTGATGTAATTAACTAGAAATTAAGTGCTAAGTCTTTGTTAGCTTGCCAATACAAGGGGATCTTCAAATTCCATTACTATTACCTGGGGTCACAGACTATGCATAGTTTAGTAGCTGGGGCGGGGGGCATAGTTCAAAATTGTTTTCCAAAATGGCTCTGCACTCTTCTTTTTATTAGGTGTTTTTTTTTTCAGAGAATCTATTTTGGATTTTGTTTATGAATTCTAGAGGTTTTTTTTGTTTCCAATTTGTCTCCTCCTTTAATCTTTTAAATATCCTCTTTAATATTTATTTTGAGTTTGTTCCCTATTGAGTTTTAAGGTCCAAGAAATAGGATGCATTTTGCATCCATCATTGTATCCGTACAATCTATTACATATAGTAGCCACCTAATAAATGCATGTTAACTAAATTGAATTTAATTGGTAAGCACATTTTAACTCTTAAATTCAATAAAATACCACACATATTTATTTATCACATACTGTGTTCAAGTCCTTGTTAAAAATATTAGGTAATACAAAGATGAGCATGACATATTTCTTAGATTCATAAAGCTGATAGTCTGGAATAGGTGATAAAAGATAAGAAAAGTCAAGTAACTCTAGCAAAAAACAGAATATTCTAAGTGCTATAGAAGTACTAAGTTTTAACGGGATTCAAAGGAATGCTGGGTCACATTTTATTGGGAGGATAATAGAAGGTGTCATTTATGGAGGCGGTGACATTTATGTAGGAGGTGGCACTTAAACTTTAATTTGAAAGATCTGTATGGTTAGAAGTAACATTCAGCAAGAAAGCATCACAGAGAGAAGAAATCAAATGCCTTGAAGGAGGGTAGTACAGAGCATATTTGAAGAATTCAATTCTATAGCTGGAACACAGAAGAGATATTAGTTGGAGATAAAGCTGAAAAGTAAGGCCCAGGGTCAGGTACTCTTGAATGTACTACTCACTGTAGGCAGTGAAGACTTTTGATCACTAGAATAATATGATGGAACAGAGACAAGCAAAAGATGATTCCAAAATGAATGTAAGGATATAGCATTAACAAAAAGAGGGAGCCACAGAACTCTGGGACTTCAGAACCGGAAGTGTACATCACAGACAAATGGAGGAGTGAATTAAGGATGTTCACCCCAAACCCTGTTATTAAATATAATCCTGAAAGTGCTAGCAATATACAGCAACAGCAGGGAAAGAAAGTAAAGGCTTAATAAAAGGTAAAGAAAAGATAAAACTCCCTCTATTTGCTGATCAGATGATGGTATACTTGGAAAATCCTGTGTAATCAACAAAAATGCTATTTGAGACAACTAATAAAAACCCTCAAAAAGCAATAGTTTGTGTATATAATAATAACAAAACTCAAGAAGCAAAAATAGGGAAATTCCATTCCAAGTAATTACAAAATGCACAAAATACCTGGAAAATAACCAATCAAAGCACATGCACAAACACACAAACTTATATAGATTAAATTATGAAGTACTTCTTAAAGGAATAAAAAGCAACTTACATAACTAGAGTAATATTCAATGCTCATGGTTAAGTTGTGCCAACATAATAAAATGACAATAATGATAATTTACACTTTTAACGCTATACCAACCAAATTATCAAGAGCATACTTTTATAAAACTTATAAAATCATAGCAAAATTCTTTTGGGAAATCACAAGACCTAGAATGTCAAGGAAAATGATGAAAAGAAATAGGAATGAAGAAGGAATAGCACTTCCAGATATCAAGCTATTTTATAAAGCAACAGTCATCAAATTGACCTGGTATTTTTTTAACAGAGGTATAGATAGATTAGCGGAACAGACTAGAAAAGGGAGAGTCAGAAAAAATGCAGTTCAATAGCCAAGTGTTTGATAATATGGAAAACATAAATTTCTTAGGGGAAAAAAAAAACTTAAAAACTAGTAAGAAAACTGGAAAGCAGTTTGGCGGAACTCAGAATTAGATCAACACCTTAACTACATTCCAGTATATATTCTGAATGGCTATATGATCCTAGTATTAAATATAATATAATAAAAAATTTGGAAGTGAAACAGATCATGTACCTTTTATGGCTATGGGTAGGACATGTATTCTTAACAAGAGATAGAAGCAATTTTAAGACAAAAATGAAAACTTTGGTTAAGTGAGACTAAAAACCTGAACTTAGTATAAGAAAGGAAGTAGTTAAATAGAGGGAAATCTTTATATCATATTTCTCTGATACTGGTTTGTTATCCAAGATATACAAACAATTAATAATAACAACAACAATAACTATCAACTAATAAATAAGTGGTTAAAAGATATAAAGAATTCTCCAGAGAAAAATTGCAAAGTAATCACAACTATCTGAAACCATGATCCAACTCAGTAATAAAGAGGAAGGCAATTCAAAACAACCCTGAAGTTTTACCTCCTGTACTGTAATTTGTAGAAATGGAGAAGTGGCAATAATCAACATTGTATGGCTTATGGGATGATAGACACATTCTACATTGTTGGTGGAGCCGTGAATTAGTACAACAATTTTGGAAAGCAATTTGAGATTATGCAATTAAGGTGACTAAAATTCTAGTTATCTTTCAATCAGAGAATCCATTACTGGGTTTATGTAATGGCAAGGAAAGTAGTACTTTGGTGCTTGTGTCAGCTATTCAAGTGCCTTTGAGTCTTGCTTTTGATTGTGTCAAGTCTTTGTTGGAAACCATATATGTTGTATTGCCCTTGATAGGCCTCAGGTCCTCACATAGAGCCCCCAATGGGAGGAGCTTGGCAAAAGTGTAGAACAGGAAGGGCAGAACGAGAAGTGTGGAATAGGGAGGAACAGAGTGGATAAAAGCTCAAGCACTAGCTACAACCAAACAGAACTAAAAGAGAGAATGTTTGTTATGTCAGCACTCTGTTGTCTGTTGTTATGTCTGTCATTCTGTGTTGGTATTATTCTGTCAGACAGAAGCACTCTGTTGATCTGTGTACTTTGTCAGACAAAAGCAGAGACAGCAATTGTGACTTTAAAAGAAGGTGAGACCAGACAAGCACCAGAGCCCTGGATATCCCCTAGAGTTAAACTTGGTTGATCCCAGTCATATGCCTCAGAACTGGATGCTTGGGAGACTTCCTCAGGGAGGGCTAGACCAACATAATGGGGGGCTGGACATCCATGCAAAGCCAAAAGTCAGGGTCGAGGTTGGGTCAGGAAGTGTTTAGATGCAATTACATAATAACACACGTGTTTCTGTGGGAGTGGGTCTGGAGGCAGTGACCAGGTAGAGGTAGTAGCTAGGTTCCCATCATATGGACACACCAGCAGTTTCTGTGGGAACTAAGAGTTCAGGGGCTGGGGGCAGCTTTATGAGTATTCCAGCATTTCCCCCTCAAAGAGTTGGGACCCAAATTCATTTGGGAGAAGGGACAAAGGCCTCAGCTTCCATAGATTCTTCAGGCTGAAAAGGGGAGTAGAGCTGCCCCTGTCTCAGTGGTTCCCAAGGAGGAGGTTGACTGGAACTGGGCATAGATCACATCCTTGGGATGGTAGGTGAGTATAGACTGGTATCCACTTCTTGCTGCCAACTGTAGGTAAATTGGCCTGTAATCTGAGAGACACAAATCTGACGGGCAAGTTCAATATTCAGGGCCCAAGATATAAGGAGAAAGACAGATATATCTAGTAACAGGCAGTTAACTAGGCCAAGCACATTTTTACTAAACTATTTAGGCTTTAGAAAGGAATATAATTTTAGGCTTAATAACTCAGATCTAACATACATTCTGGTAGCTCAGATATATCCCAGTCTTAGTATATTGGATAATGATTAACATTGTGTTTGTAATTTTGTTTCACAAACTTCTTTTCACTTCTCTAATTGTTCCTGTATTATTCAGAAAAATTCTATTCCAGGGATTTTACCTTTCACTTGACTATGCAGGTAGGCAGATGACAAGACCATGTATTAATTTGTTGTTTGGGATATGGAATGACTACAGATTCAGATTGAGAACAGCAAAATTTCACATACCTGCATTGTACTTTTACTATCTTTTACTGACCACTTGATCTAATTAGAGAAATTTGTCATAAAAGGAGAACGCAGGAACATGCCAGATATGACAGATAAAACATCCTTAGCTCTGTTTGAATTCAGATAAGAGTCACTTTAATTCCATCTCATAGCCAGACTCAGGAATAGCCAGGTGGAAAGCATTACTTTTCAAAGGCAGACAATGAGGAAACTAAGCCAGGAGGGTCCCATTTTAGATTGAGGCTAAAATTGTCCTCTTGGCTTTTCCCCAAAGCAAACCTTCACCTATAGTAGGATTCCCTCTGAGTAGATTGTGGCATTTCTCTCAGATACTGATTTAATTCAGACAACTATATCTAAATTCAAACTCAAAACTAATTTCAGTCCCAATGGCTTTTATCTCAAATTGCAAGTCTCACCAATCACAACTTAGGGCTAGATACAATTGCTTTTACTCTTATGGAGTTGCAATAAGTAATAAAAGTTTACCATGACTTACATACATAAGAGATTTCATTTCTCAGTAAGCAAAGTTCATTGTTTAGGAACTCTGTAACCCAAGCAAGCTTTTATTTTTTTCTGAGGCTGATGACCTTGCCCACCAGATGGTTTCTGGGGATCTGGGCAAGTTTACATATAAAGAGAAATCAATTGGGTCCCCAAAGAAAGGGACTGATCCACCCTATGATATTCTTCTACTGGACTGATGAAAACCACATACTTTCTGTGTGGCAAGTCGCCTATTTTCAACACTGATTTTTTTCCTTGCCAGGCAGGTTTGGGCAGGTCCCCTAAGCGGGCTTTGTTGGCGGGCTTGGGTAAGTCTCCTAGGTGAACTTATCCAAGATGGAAGAGATGTGGGAGCTTCACAAAATGGTGGTTACAGCAAGATGAAAGTAAACTTTACTTGGGTACTCAGTACTGACTGATAATATTGTAACTTACTGTGACCTAGGGATAGATGACATTTGTACTTTCTGCTACCTCTTAAGGATGATTAGCTTAAGGATGATTAGAAGCCACCCTAAAATCAAGATGAAAGAAGACTTAACTTGGGTAATCTATATTGATTGAGGAGATTGTGACTTAGCGAATAATATGTTTTATCTAGGACTATGTGGCCACCTTAGTAATAAAGTGTTATGTTATATTGTTGTGAATGTTGTGCTTTAGTTTCTTGAATGTTTTGCTTTAGTTTATTGCTGAATAAATAGAAAGCTCATTATACTATGGGATTAGATCCTTAAAGTTGTTCACAGTAGCAGTCCTCAGGATTGCTGCTCATGATTGGCTGTACAATTTATATTATGAGGAAGCCATTAGTAAGAGATTTGTAGAAACACTTTTTGTGATAAAGAATTGGAAACAAATTAGATACCCATTGACTGGGTCAATGGATAAGCATGAGTGAAATGAAATATTACTATGATGTAAGAAGTTAGCTAGGTGATGAATACAAAGAAACATGGGATGATTGATATAAGCTGATTCAGAGTGAAGTAAGGAAGAGCCAAAGAAAACTATACACAATAATTACTACAAGGTAAATGTGAAAGGTACATGCACACTAAAAAAATCAGTCCTCTCCAAGGATATAGGTTTCTCCATCTTAATTGGTGTGGTATGTATCAAAGCCCCTTTACAAAGGAAACACATATAGCTACACCAAGAATTCCGACCTGAGATACTGTTAATGATCCTTTAAGGGCTAAATGAAAGATCCCCCAAGAAACATATTCCTTTGCCTTTATTGAATGGATCAGTATCTTCCCAGATCTTTATGTGTATACTATTCTGTGATGATTCAGTGGTTAGTGCATATTCAGAAAGTTTACAGTATATTTCTTCTATAATTCAGGAATCCATTATTTCACCTTACCCTTTCTAGCTTGTGAACCCTCAGTGCCCCAAGAGAATGTATTCAATAGCCATTGTAATTTTTGCTTTGAATGCTTAAAACAAGAATTAAAAAGTTAATAGGGAAAAGAGGAAATGTATAGGTAGAAAAAAAGGACCATTTTAAAATCTAAAAAGGACAGAATAAAGAGGAAAACAGAAGATGCTGTGAGGGAAAGAATAGGACAAGATTAAGGGAAGTGAAGGAAACAAAAAGACTACTTATCCCTGAGTACAATTTTCTGGGGTCCTCCCAATTAGTTGAATCTATAATTTTTTAAAATAACATTGATTGCCCAATGCTTATAAAAATAACTTTAGATGCCTATTCAATCAGAGTATACTTCTATACATTTCTTCTAAAATATAGCAGTGACAATATGATGTTTTATTATTCAGTGAAACGGTATTACATCATGAAATCTTACCTTTTCTAATTGTTCTAATGTATGACCCATTTTTGAAGAAGAGCAGAGGGTAAATGGCAACTAAGTGAATCATAAAAATTTGAAAAGGTTAAGATAGAAATAGGGCATTATTTAATTGATTTCCCATGAGACATTGCCACCAAATGTTTGAATGATGATGTCAAGTGATGAAATTCAAGGTATACTTCCTGAAAGTAACTCCCAATGTGTGCTAATGTGCCCTGAACAAACTGCTTTGCCATATTAGCATGGTTGCCCAGAGGCTGCCCACTTTCACTTGTGGTGCTATTTTTAGCAGTAGGAAATAGAGTAAATTAGGACCAATAATGCATATTAGAAAAGGAAAATGGTTTTGGGGAAAAGACAAAGTAAGAAAAGGAATAGTCTTTGAAGCTTGCTAGAATTCACATGCAGCAGTTTGGAGTCAGAAGACTCCACATCTACTCCTTACTGCCTGTGTGACCTTGGACACATCTCTTAACCCTCTTTGAACCTTAATTTCCTCCTCCAAAATGAAGAGCTGGATGAAATGGCCTCTAAGATCCTTCCAGTTCTAGATCTATGAGCTGATGAATGGGATTGACTTTCTTTTCCAAGAAGCAGGTGATCTGATATCATGATTTGGAAACCTGAAAACCTCACCAATGAGCTTTAGGCACTGCTCTAAAGAGACACGAGGTAGCTGCCAATTGAAATTGTAATGAGCATGAAGGGAGTACTGGAAATGGGGTCAATTATGAATGTATGCTAAAACAAGGAAATTTTGAGCCTGGGACACAATGGCCATAGAATTCCACTAGAGAAATATTGCTATAAAAATTACTTTTGTTCCCTTTTCTGTAAGGTTTTGTAAATGATTTTAAATCCTAACTTGATGTTGCCTTTGCTGTCTTAGCATAGAATCACATAGAAATTCAGAGTTGGCTAGTCCAATCTATAGCTGAAAAAAGAAGCCTCCTTGGCACACACTCAACAATTAATCGAGTCATTGCTTAAAGACCTCCGGTGATGGGGAACTTATTACTTCCCAAGGCAGCCCATTCAGGTGGCTCTAATTGTTAAGAATATTTTTGTGACATAAAGCCTAAATTTGTCACTTTGTATTTTCCAATCTTTGTTCCTAAACCTGCTTTCTGGGGTCAAACAAAAAAAGTCTAAATTTTCTCTCCCACATGGCAGACTTTTAAGTATTTGAATCCAGTTATGATGGCCCCCTTGAAACTTTTCTTCAAACAAACACCCCTACTTTCTTCAGCCAATCTTCATAAAGCATGAACTTGGGGTCCTTGTTATCCATTCCTGGATGCTTTTCAGCTTATTAACGTAATTCCTCAATAGTGGTATCTAGCATACCACATGTCTGATCTGACCAGAGCACAGTAAAGTGATTTTTTTTAAACCAGACATGTGATTTCATCAGTTTAGGAAGTAACTATTGAGGAGTTTCTGCTACCAATGCAAATTAATACCTTATCTTCAATTATAGTCTAAGAAATTTGCCCAGGGCACTAAGTTAGTTGACTTGCCCAGGGTCATATAGTCAGTGTTATGTCAGAAGCAAGATTAAGTCTTCCAGACTCCAAGGCCTACTCTCAAGCAGCTATTCCATACTGCCACTCACCTTCAGATTATTACCTCCTTATTCTTAGAACCTGGGTCTCTCAAAGGAGTCTAAAATTACATTAACTTATTAAATACGATATTACAATGTTGATTCACACTGATCTTGAAGACCATTAAAATTCCTGGATCTTTTTCAGACACACTTCTGTCTAACCATATTTCTTACTTTTATGCTTCTGAAATTGATTTTATATCTGTTCTATTGTCAACTTTAGTTTGCAGAGGTAAGAATACAGAATAAAGGTACAGAATGTAAGGTACAGAATAAACTAGGTGATAGTACTGGTGTAATCTTCTTGGTCAGACCTCAGTTCCCAGTCTAAAATTCTACAGTTTAAGTGGGATTTCCACTTGTCTGGGATTTTCACTTGTCTAGAAATAAGGAAGTTGGGCAATAAAGGGAGGGAATAAAGAAAGAGCATGCTGATTATGTGACTATAGTAGAATTAAGTAATTTCTATACTGATTATGCAATCTTTTGACAATCAAATTTCTCAAGTAAAGCATACAAGAAGGGGAACTCCATGACTTATTGACATGTGCATCTCGTATCTTTGAAGGTTAGGCAGAATCACTCCATCAATCAGTAAGCATTTATTAAGCATTTGCATGCCAGGCATTGTTCTCAATTACGAGAAAGAAACAAAACCACCCCTGCCTTCAAGAGGCTAATATTCTACTGGAGAGACAAAACTTCTAGACAAAAAGTAGGGGCATACAGGATACATAAGGAGTAGATATGAGGCAGCTAGGTGATGTGGTGAATAGAGCACTGACCCTGGAGTCAGGAGGAGTTCAAATCCAGCCTCAGATACTTAAACACTTACTAGCTATGTGACCTTGGGCAAGTCACTTAACCCCAATTGCCCTGCCTTTACCCCTCCAAAGAAAAAAAGAGTAGATAGAAAGTCTTTTTGGAGAGGTGACTGTATGAGTGGAGGGGAAAGGATGCAGAAGAAAGATGCTGTGAAGATAGAAATGATAAGATTCAGCAACTGGTAAAACTGTACATATGTTGGTGTGAATGAGAGTATAGAGTCAAGGGTGATATTGAGGTTGCAAACTTAGAGGTCTGGAAGGATAATGGAGTCCCTGATGGTAATCAGGTAGAGAAGAGGGTTTTGGCAGAAAAAGAATGTGTTCTGTTTTGGACATGCTAATTTTTGAGATGTCTGCAGGACAGTTCAAAATGTCTGATAATTGGGGATGTGACTGGTGCTCAAAAGAGAAACAAGGCTAGATGTACAGATCAGGGTATCACTTGCATTAAATTAATTGAAAACCATGGGAGTTGAGTTAAAAATGGACATATACATCTATATCTATATATCTATATCTATCTATCTCTATCTCTATCCCTATATTTATATCTATCTATCTATCTATCTATCTATCTATCTATCTATCTATCTATCTATGTGTATACACACACACATATCTTTTTAGAGGGCAATTAGGGTTAAGTGACTTGCCTAAGGTCACATGGCTAGTTTTTTTGTGTTAAGCATCTGAGTCCAGATTTGAACTCAGGTCCTCCTGACTCCAGGGCCAGTGCTCTATTCACTGCACCATCTAGCTGCCCCTACAAAAATATTTTTTAAGCAAATTTTACCTATGACAATCTGGGCTTCATTAGCAAATTTCCTACAATGTTTAATTAAACTGGATAATATGATACTTGGGAATTCCATTAAGGTGAATTAAACCACAAAATCTGCTCTAAACAGAATAAAACTGCCTAAAGAGAGTGAAAAGGACTCAACTGATGATTTCATCAACACAAGGAATTCCCAATTGGCACCTCTGTGAATTATGGTCTTAGAGAATTACCTAGAGAACTGAGAGGTTACTTACCCAGGCTCACATGACCAGTATGAGTCAAGAGGCAGAACCTGAATTCAGACCTTCCTAGCTTCAAGAGTGGTTCTCTCTATCTCTCTTATGACATGGGATCTGTGAACTTAACACTTTTTTTTTTAAAACAAATGCTTTATTAACTTCTGTTTTACATCATTCATTTCCACCAGATTTTGAGTTACAATCATTTTCCCCCCATTATTCCCCTACCCAACCTCCCTGAATAGCAGTCCCACAAGATTTCGCTTCCTCCAATCTGCTCTCTCCCATACCTTCTCCCATACCCCCATCGACTTTTCCATTAGAGGAAGATGAATCTTTGTGTCCCAATGCCTGCATATCTTATCTCCCAATTATAGGGAAAAGAGTATTAATAATAGTATTTATATATATATTTGAAACATTTAATGTTAAGACCTCGAATTTCAGATCCATTTCCTTCCTCCCTTGTCACCCATTCCTTCTTGGGAGATAAGTAATTTAGTATATGTTGTACATGTCTAGCTATGCAAAACATTATCATGGTAGATATATTGTACAAGGCTGCTTATAATTCCCTCCCACTCATCCCACCCCCGACCTGGTCCATTCCCTACATGATCCTGTCCCTCTTCTATAGTGGGTACTTCCAACCTCCCTCACCCCAAGGATGCCCTCCCATCCATCATCCCTCCTCTCATCCCCCTTCCCCCTATCCTGCTGCAGGTTGAGATATCCCATTTGGTACGTATGTCATTCTCTCCCTGAACCAAATTCAATGTGAATGTGGTTTTGCCTTTTTAGCCTTCTTATTCTCCCCCTCCCTTGCAACCACTTCCCCCCTTCTACATGAGATAGTTTACCCTACCATGTCTCTCCCCATCTCCTCTTGCCACTTTCCTCTCTCACCTCATAATTTCATCCCTTGAGTATTCTCCCTTCCCAACAAATTCAACCTATGCCCTCTATCCATATATAACTGTAACCATATACACACATTCACATATGTATTCATATGACCACACCCCCTTCTTCCATTATTTTCATAGTGAGAAAGATATCATCAGTCACAGATATTACTTTTCCATATAGGAATGTAAATAGATCAACTTTGATAAGTTCCTTTTGATTTCTTTTCCCTGATTACCTTCTCAGGCATCTCTTCCTTCTTGTGTCTGGATGTCAAATTTTCTATTCAACTCTGGTTTTTTCCTCAAGAATGCTTGAAAGTCCTCTATTCTACTGAATGACCATATTTCCCCCTGAAACAAAATACTCAGTTTTGCTGGGTAGGTGACCCTTGGGTTCATTCCCAGCTCTTTTGCCCTCTGGAATATCATATTCCATGCCCTCCAATCCCTCAGTGTAGAAGCTGCCAGGTCCTATGCTATTCTGATTGTGTTTCCACAATATTGAAATTGTTTCTTCCTGGCTGCTTGTAGTATTTTCTCCTTGATCTGGGGATTCTGGAACCTGGCTATAATATTCCTGGGAGTTTTCTTTTTGGGATCTTTTTCAGGAGGTGATCTGTGGATTCTTTCAACCTCTATTTTGCCCTCTGGATCTAAAACATCAGGGCAATTTTCCTTGAGAATTTCTTGAAGGGTGATTTCTAGGTTCTTTCCTTGATCATGGCTTTCAGGTAGTCCAATAATTTTTAAATTGTCTCTCCTGGATCTATTTTCCAGGTCAGTGGTTTTTCCCATGAGATATTTCACATGCCTTCTAATCTTTCATTTGTTTGGATCTGCTTAACAGCATCTTGATTTCTCATAAAGTCATTAGCTTCCATTTGCTCCAGTCTAACTCTGAAGGAATGAATCTCCTCAGTGAACTTTTGAGATTCTCTTTCCATCTGGCAAATTCGACTTTTTAAGGCATTCTTCTCCTCATTGCCCTTTTGGACCTCCTTTGCCATTTGAGTTAGTCTATTTTTTAAGGTGTTGTTTTCCTCAGTCAGGCTGTTGACCCTCATTTCATACTTTTCCTGCATCCTTCTCATTTCTCTTTCCAATTTTTCCTCCACTTCTCTTATTTGATTTTAAAGTCCTTCTTAAGGTCCTCTATGGCCTGCAACCCGCTCATGTTTTCCCTGGGGCTTTTGGAGCAGGACTTCTGACCTCACAGTCCTTTTCCCGCTCTATGCCCCCAAAATAGGAGTCTAGGGTTGCATTTTTCTGTTTCCTTTGCCTTGGCATGTTGCCACTTAATTGCTTGACTTTTGGGCTTGTTGCCACACTACGGCTTTAAGGCCAGATAGAGGAATTTTCGTCCCGAACGTGTGGGGGGCAACTTCCATTCCTGGCAAGCTGTAAACCCACCCACAACTTCCACCCTAGATCACAATCCAGATCCAGGGAGGTTAAAGCAAGAGCGATTACCCCCCAAGACTGATCGCTGGATCTCCCCACGATTTGTAGGCTGGGAGCCAGAGCTGCCTGTGAAAACTACAAAATGGCGTGTCTCCTCAGCGGCTTCTAGCCCCCAGGGGAGGGAGCTGACGCATTCCCCAAATACAGGTCCCAAAGTCCATAGGACACTAACCTCTTACTTTGTCCTAGGCATGTCTATGTTGATAACTCTGGAGTCGCCACAGCTCCTGGTGTTCTGGGGTTCCTCCAGCCGGCTGCTGGCCCTGCCGCCCTGGGGCTAAAACCTCGGCTCACCCGGACCTGGGCTCGGCTCGGCTCCTGCTCTCTGTGCATGGCCGGCTCCCAGACCACTGCGCTGGTCCTTCCTGCAGGGCTGCTGGGCTGTCCTCAATGGGAGGTTAGCTTCTCTGTGTCGTTCTGTGGGTGCTGGGGCTCCAGAAGTTGTTCACAGTCCTTTTTTACATAGTTTGTGGGGAATCTGGGGGCAGAGAGGCTTGGAAGAGCTGTTTCTACTCCGCCATCTTGGCTCCGCCCTTAACACTTTTTTATAATTATATTTAGTATAATTAATTTCCTTTGAATTCCTCTATGTTTTGTGCATTTAGAAATATTTAATACTTAATAATATTTTTTTGTAATTAAGCATCTTGTACTCCCAAAAAGAAAGTCTGTGCTTTTTTACATCTCCCAAAATAAAAAATAGAACATTTGTGTAAGAATTTGATCATAGGCTTCCCCCCAATTTTTTGGTGATCTTACAGGGCTACGAGTCTTTGCCTGGGCATAAAAACATCTTGAGAAGAAATTTATAGTCTTCACCAGTCTGCCAAAGGGATCTATAACTATCTCCCCCAAGAACGGTTTAAGAATATCTGTTCTAATTTGACTTCATGTTAATTAAAAAAGAGTTAATTTCCTCAGCTTCCATGATATAGGCTATGTATTCTGTGATATGGAGTAGATCATTGTAAGAGATTGATGCTTAGTCTAATTATATGGGTATTTCACTGTTGCTGTTAGAGACATATACCACCTTTAAATAGTTGAAACATCTGACTGAGATATGAAAATAATAGTACACCAGTTACTTTTTTCCTTTTTTTTTTTTGGGGGGGTAAGAGGGGTAGGGTGACCTATAATTTCTTTGGTGTGGTTAATTTCCTTCATCAATTCAGCTCGGAAATTTTTCCATTTACTCTTCCATAATTGTCTGTCACACTTTCCAGAAATTTTTTCAAACATTTTCTCACCTCAAATATCCCACACCACCACTTCCCACCCATTCAGCAATGATCTTGGATGATCAGCTGTTGTCTGTGTTATAATGGGAATTCTTTTTCACATATAGGTTGAACTAGATAATAACTGAGGTCATTTCCAACTTTCAAATTCTGTGAACTTAGCTCCTACTTTTCCAAGAAAATAATGGACCTTTGTCCTGAGTTCTCTCTTTAATATTAATCTGAAAAATCCCTTGACATAGTCCCCTATTTTCTCTTAGTCTTTAATAAGCATTTGACCCATTTTTTGATAGACCCATCTCCTTATATCTTGATTCTGTCCCCTCCTATCTCCTCTATCAAAATACCCTAAAAATCATGAATGACTAAAAGAATGAAATGAAATGAATGAAATGAAATGGCTAAAAGAAAGAAATGAAAAAGAAAGATGAAATTAATTACTTTCTCTGTGTTAGGAAATGTGTTAAGAGTTGGAGATACAAATATAAAAAACAAAAACCTTTTCCACAAAAACCATCTTTCCTTACTTCTTTATTTCTGTAAAGAACCTCACCATCCTTCTTGCTACACAGGTTCACAATCTCAACATCATTCTCAACTCTTCACTCTCACTTAGCATATCCATTCAACTGCCAAATTCAGTTAATTCTCTCTCCACAACATCTCTTGCATCTGCCCTCTTCTTTCCACACAATGACCTGTTATATTAATTCAGGTCCCAATCACTCTTTCTGTAAACCATGGAAATAGATTCTTACTTGTTTTCCTTGCCTTCTACTTTTATTCTCTCTACACTCTGTTTCTATACATCACATAGTCACCACAGAGATTTTCCTAAAGCAGCAACTGAGAAAGTTCTAGAATTTTCTTTGTGTCTAAGATAAAATAAAAATAACAATTTCTCTGTTTGACATTTAAAGTGTTTCAAGATCTGACTCCAGCCTATATTTCTGTACTAATTATGAATTACTACCTTTTCAATATTCTATACAGTCTAGTCAAACTCACCTAGTTGCTGACCCTGGAATGAAATTCCATCTTCCATTTCTATGCTTCTGCTTCTAAGCTTTACCTCCTTACAATTTTAAACTTCTTTCAAAGCACAGTTCAATTACAACCTCCTCGTGTGACCTTTCTTGATCCCCAGCTGCCAGTACCTCCCCAGATTAACTAGTATTTACTTTGCATATATTTTGCACCTAGATATATGTGTAGCTATGTAATATGTATGTATATGCATGCATATATATAGACACACATATACATACACACATAATTTTCCCAAATAGAATATAACATTCTTGATGGTTGATATTGTTTCATTTTTGTCTTTGTATTCTAAATATGGATCCCAGTGCCTAGCACATAATTGGCATCTAATAAATGTTTGTCAGTTGATTATAATTTAATTTTAAGAGTTGCTTGGGAGCACTGAGTGATCAAGTGAGTTACTCATGATCCCACATCTGGTATATGTTAGAGATAGAACTTGAACTCTGTTCTACTTAACTCTAAGACTGGCTCCTTACCATGAACCCATGGAGTTTTTCAATGTTTTATGTCATGTAAATGCAATATTAGATGTTTAACTGTATTTTCTACTTTTTATCAGGATATTTTTACTTGGTAACAGCTTTGTGTTTAGAACATGATTGAATAAACTAGTTTTGGTGAACATTGCACAATTAGTTATTACTAGAATAGTTATGGTTTCCTTATTTTTGTTCAAAAGGTATTGCAAATATTCCAATAAGGATTAGAATCTAGTCACTCAAAAGATTTGTCATGTGGAATTTGGTCTATAAGAAGTCTAACACAGCTGAACAATAATGGAAGGAACATTTATAAAGAGCATAAATTCTACATGATGGCATAATCTGTGGCAATTTAAACTGTCATAAAAAGTGACAAGATTGAAAAAACATTGTCTGTTTTTGTTCTGTAAGTTCCTTACTGTATGTAGACTGGCTGGTCCTTGTCGCTGCTGTGTGCCTAGATCAAGAAACCATTCAGCCTGCTATAAATGGAAACTTTCAGGGGCTTTGTGAATCCATTTAGAAGTCATAGTAGTTAAGATGGGTACAGCCCCATGTTGCTGAGCCATTTTGGCTAGATCAGATCTGAGCTTTTGGATTGAATTCCATATAGCTATAACAAACAACAACAATAAGTATTTACATAGCTTCCACTGGAAAAAAAACCCACCCCTTTGCTGTTATATTTCCTACCATAAGTATAATTAGACCACCTTACTTTCTACATGGGTGGGAACAGAATAATGTGTTTTGAAGAGCAATGGAACTCAGAGGTGGAGCTCATGGTGACTTATCCTGGAAATCTGAGTTTAGGAATAAATGGGGGAAAATAAGATGGTTGTTCAATAATAGAGTATCTGAAACATTCTTGGAAAATGCCTGGAGTTGGAGATGGAGTACTGTATTTAATGAACTGCAAGAAGATCAGTGTCATTGTATTTCAGAGTGTATCAGGGATAGAGGAATATGATTTAGAAAGACTGGAAAGATAGAAGAGGGAGAATTAGGAAGACACTATGGTAAGTACTAAGTAGGAGACAGAAATGAATGACATGGTTCCTACCCTCAAAGAATCATTATCTTTTAGACACCATCCCTTAATATCTCTTAAAACATTCCTTAATATGCCTGGATTCTAGTGGAACGTAAACTCATTGAGAACAGGGACTGTTTCCATTTTTGCCTTTGTTTCTTGGGTCTTAAACTAATTCTGGCATATTGTAGGTGTTTAAAAAGTCTTGTTGAATAGCACTGAACTGAGCTATTTGTATCTGGATATACCTCAGCAACTAAACATGGCTCCTGTGAGGAATAGATCTTGACCTGCAGGGCAGAGTTTTATTCAGTCTCATGGCCTGTGAAACCCACACAAGAATAAAAGACAGTTTATGTTATATCTTGCTCCCTTTCTGTCTATCATATCTCAAATCTCTGGGAGGTGGAAGCTCTATCTTTTTGTTCTGTATCAAGCTAAGGTATGTAGCTCTTGGCAAAATATCTTTGTTTTATTTTTCGTAAGCCTGATGCCCATCCTTCCAAACCAAAAGCCATTGAAGCTATGTTAATCATGTCTGTGAATTTGATGCAGGTACAGTTTTTGAATATTTCTGCATCTGTGCTGATTCCTCTTCTGTATAAGCTATTTTGATAGACTTGCACATTCTTCTTTGAGCTGATTTCTTCAGAATAATAATTTAGCTAGTTATGTCTGTGTTATAAACATACACCTCCAATCCCAATCATCATTCAAGGAGATCTTATTGGGGTGAGAGGGCCACTATAACAATTTTTGATTGTCATTGTTGAAATTCTGGGTGATAGGAAAGGGGATTTGGTACACAATTTCATTAATGGATTGGCATGGTACCCATGGAAGAACGCAGAATAGCCTTTGTAGTATAGCTTGGAGTGCCTCAATGTGAAACAATGAAATGTTTCACAGAGTGAAACCTAGGTCCTACGTTGAAGAACTTGCAGTCATGGTCATCATTATTAGTACATTTTTTTCCAACCATTAGTCATCATGGAAGAAAAAAAAGACTGTAGCTGTATTTATCCAACTGACCTTCCTGCTACTTTGGGAAGTCAGACACATTAATCACTTTTAAGTAGCCACTGGAATGAAGACAACAGAAAAACCCATTTCTGTAACACAACATAATAAACATTTGGAGAAATATTAGCTTATTTGATTTCTCTGAGTGCACTTGCTGTAATGTGGGGGTTTTGGCAATTAGTTCGTCAAATATTGTTATAACACCTTTGAAAACGGGACTCTTCCATGCTGCTAAAATTCTCTGTAAAAGCCACACAGAAAATGTCATGGAATAAGAAATTCAAATTTATTTTCTCATGAGCTAGCTACACAGTGTTACTTCAGTTTTATGCTGTCACAAATGGGGCTTAAACAGGTTTTCATTGTCCATTTGCCTTTTAAAGTAAAACAAAACAAAAGGTTATGTTTCAAAGTCAGTCTCTGTGGCTGTTGTTTGTTGTTCACTCATGTCCAATTTTTTGTGCTCCCAGTTGAGGATTTTTTAGTAAAGATACTAGAGTTGTTTGCCATTTCCTTATCTAGTTCATTTTACAGATGAGAAAACTGAAGTAAACAGGGTTAAATTATTTGCCTAGGGTCACACAATTAGCAAGTATCTGAAGCCAAATTTGAACTCAGGTCTTCCTGACTCCAGGCTCTGTTTCTATCCACTGTGCCACCTTGCTGCCACTTTTGGCTTAATGCAGCTTTTCTAGTCACCAATTCCAGAGCAGTCTAAAGGATGACAAGTGTTTGATGGTGCCTGATACGTGGAGAAAATGAATGTTCTGTTAACATTTGTGTATTTCAGATAATCATTCATTTATGTTAAGGGTCACGATAGCTTCTTGGCAATAATCAAGGTGTGGAAGGTCTGGTTTTATATATTTTAATAGGCAGTTTGAAGAAGCTGTCAATCCCAGATGAATATTTGGCCATTTTCAAATCATTTTTAGATTTTTGTGCTTCCAACGTTCAGTGTGCTGGCATTTAATGATCACCATAACTAAAAAATGAATCATTTTATAGGACAATTTAATCTAATTATTACATTAAAAATAATTCATTTTTTGTGGGGGTGTTGGATTGCTCATTGACGTTGGAAAGTTAATTGGCCAGGAAACTTTCATTTACCACCATGCATCATGCTAAAATGAACAACATAAATATCATTTCATCATTAACATTTGCTTAGCTACAAAAAGAAAAGAGCAAATGTTTAGAACCAAATTAACTGCACTATCTCCAGGACTGAAGGGAAGTAGCCATTTTTTTATCCTTGAGAGATGAGTGGGAAAATGTAAGGATGATTTAAGGCCATTTCTGAACAAGCTCTGTCAATCAAGCTGTTTGGAAAAATACATCTAAGTGGGTAGACTCTCTGCAAAGACATAATAATATCCATCCCAAATCAATGGCTACAAGCCTTCAGTACGATGTCTATGGAGGAGACAAGACAATTGCCCTAGAATTTACCAGGACAGAAAAGTCCATTCTGTTCTCCACAATTCCTCAATTTGTAACAGAAAAAAAAAAAACCTCTTGGCATTGAATTACATTGCTGCTGATCACATAACTATAATATATCTAGAGAGTTTAAAAACCATAAACCAAACCAACAGTGAGCATGGTCTTCTGCCTTTGACCATCTTTATACAGCAGCCGATGAAGATTTTCATTGCAGATGACATAAAATATTAGGGTTCATATAATATGGTATGGTGGCCCAAGTCTTAATGTGACTTTTTTCAAATCAAGAATGGGAGGAAAGAGATTCCCCCCAAACTATGTAAAAGGGGACTCTGAACAACTTCTGGAGCCCCAGCACCCACAGAACAACAAAGAGAAGCTAACCTCCCAGTGAGGACAGTCCAGCAGCCCTGTAGGAAGGACCAGCACAGCGCTCTGGGAGCTGGGAGCTGGCAGCACGCAGCGGGCAGAGCGCAGGGAGCTGAGACGAGCCAAGCAGAGCCCAGGTCCCCGTGAGCTGAGGTTTTAGCCCCAGGGCGGCAGGGCCAGCAGCCAGCTGGAGAGACTCCAGAACACCAGCAGCTGTGGCAATTCCAGAATTATCAACATAGACATGCCTAGGACAAAGTAAGAGGTTAGTGCACTATGGACTTTGGGACAAGTATTTGGGGAATTCGTCGGCTTCCTCCCCTGGGGGGCTAGAAGCCACTGAGGAGACACGCCATTTTGGAGTTTTCAGAGGCAGCTCCAGCTCCCGGCCTGTGAACTGTAGGGAGATCCAGCGATCAGTCTTGGGGCGGGGGGGTAATCTCTCTTGCTTTAACCTCCCTGAATCTGGATTGTGACCTGGGGTGGAAGTCGTGGGTGGGCTTACAGCTTTCCAGAAACAGAAGTTGCCCTCCCACATGTTCGGGACGAAAATTCCCCTATCTGTCAGCAAAGCCATAGTGTGGCAACAAGCCCAAAAGTCAAGTAATTAAGTGGCAATATGCCAAGGCAAAGGAAACAGAAAAATGTAACCCTAGACTCCTATTTTGGGGGCATAGAGCGGGAAAAGGACTGTGAGGTCAGAAGTCCTACTCCAAAAGGCCCAGGGGAAAACATGAGCGGGTTGCAGGCCATAGAGGACCTTAAGAAGAACTTTAAAAATCAAATAAGAGAAGTGGAGGAAAATTTGGAAAGAGAAATGAGAAGGACGCAGGAAAAGTATGAAATGAGGGTCAACAGCCTGACTGAGGAAAACAACACCTTAAAAAATAGACTAACTCAAATGGCAAAGGAGGCCCAAAAGGGCAATGAGGAGAAGAATGCCTTAAAAAGTCGAATTTGCCAGATGGAAAAAGAATCTCAAAAGCTCACTGAGGAGATTCATTCCTTCAGAGTTAGACTGGAGCAAATGGAAGCTAATGACTTTATGAGAAATCAAGATGCTGTTAAGCAGATCCAAACAAATGAAAGAATAGAAGGCAATGTGAAATATCTCATGGGAAAAACCACTGACCTGGAAAATAGATCCAGGAGAGATAATTTAAAAATTATTGGACTACCTGAAAGCCATGACCAAAGAAAGAACCTAGAAATCACCCTTCAAGAAATTCTCAAGGAAAACTGCCCTGATGTTTTAGATCCAGAGGGCAAAATAGAGAGGTTGAAAGAATCCACCAATAACCTCCTGATAAAGATCCCAAAAAGAAAACTCCCAGGAATATTATAGCCAGGTTCCAGAATCCCCAGATCAAGGAGAAAATACTACAGGCAGCCAGGAAGAAACAATTTCAATATTGTGGAAACACAATCAGAATAGCCCAGGACCTGGCAGCTTCTACACTGAGGGATTGAAGGGCATGGAATATGATACTCCAGAGGGCAAAAGAGCTGGGACTGAACCCAAGGGTCACCTACCCACCAAAACTGAGTATTTTGTTTCATGGTAATATATGGTCATTCAGTGGAATAGAGGACTTTCAAGCATTCTTGAGGAAAAAACCAGCCAGAATTGAATAGAAAATTTGACATCCAGACACAAGAAGCAAGAGATGCCTGAGAAGTTAATCAGGGAAAAGAAATCAAAAGGAACTTATCAAAGTTGAACTATTTACATTCCTATATGGAAAAACAATAACTGTGACTGATGATATCTTTCTCAGTATGAAAATAATGGAAGAAGGGTGTGTGGTCATATGAATACATATTCGAATGTGTGTGTATATGGGTACAGTTATATATGGATAGAGGGTATAGGTTGAATTTGTTGGGAAAGGAGAATACTCAAGGGATGAAATTATGAGGTGAGAGAGGAAAGTGGCAAGAGGATATGGGGAGAGACAGGGTAGGGTAAACTATCTCATGTAGAAGGAGCAAGGGGAAGTCGTTGCAAGGGATGGGGAGAATAGGAAGGCAAAACTACATTTTCATTGAATTTGGTTCAGGGAGAGAATGACATACATACTAAATGGGATATCTCAACCTACAGCAGCAGAATAGGGGGAAGGGGGGTGACAGGTGGGATGATGGATGGGAGGGCATCCTTGGGGGGAGGGGAGGTTGGAAATACTCACTATAGAAGAGGGACAGGATCATGTGGGGAATGGACCAGGTGGGGGGTGGGATGAGTGGGAGGGAATTATAAGCAGCCTTCTACAATATATCTACTATGATAATGTTTTGCATAGCCAGACATGTACAACAAATACTGAATTACTTATCTTCCCAGAGGGGAATGTGTGACAAGGGAAGGAAATGGATCTGAAATTCGAGGTCTTAACATTAAATGTTTCAAATATAAAAAAAAAAGAATGGGAAGAAAATCATTATATCATTTTTATTTGGTAAAGAATATGGCTTCAAGTGGACAATATAATTTCAGTGTCTAAAAGGTGTTCATGTTATCTATTACTTCCTTCTTGGTTCGGTTCAATTGACAATTTCTCCCCAAGTTTTCTAATAAGTTCTGCTAGATCTTCTGTGTTCTGGGATTTTTCCTCAAGAAGTTCATAGCGTAGACTTGAGATGTCCTGTTTTATTTCCTTCAGTTCACCTATGATAAAGAACATTATGAGGATTTTAAGACCATTTGTATAAATAATATATACACAATCAATTCCTTTAAACATATGAACTGAGAACTATATTAAATCATGTAAGTCTATATGATCTTAGCTAAAGGACTATTCTGGTTCCTCCTCATAAGGTGGAGGGGATTCTACTTTCTAAAAGGCTCTGAGTTGTTGTTGAGCTGTTTTAGTTGTGTCTGCCTCTTCATGACTCCATTTGGGGATTTTTCTTGGCAAAGATAGTGAAACAGCTCGTCATTTCTTTTTTCAGCTCATATTACAGATGAGGAACTAGGCAAACAGGGTTAAGTGACTTGCCCAGGGTCACACATCTAGGAAGTGTCTGATGCTGGATTTAAACTCAGGCCCTCCTGACTCCACCGCTGGCACTCTATCCAGAGCACCACCTTGCTACCCCCCAAAAATCTATGAGAGTAAAGCACAAATCCTGGGAACTTCAACCAAAAGTGGAAAAAACCTTTGATTAGGGATGATCTAAATGTCATCCAAGAATCAGCATAGTTCATGAGTTCAGAGAGGATTGTCAGTAGATTGAAAGATGCTATTTTTTCCAACCATAAAGCTTCAAGGTTCATCCAGTTTGGAGAGAGGTCACAATCTTTGCCTTCAGAGGGCATGCTAAGGTTGATGAAATCACAAATCCTTGGAGAACTGATAAATATATGTAAAAATAGCTACAGATTCCACCATGTACCTGAATAATTAAATAAGGAGATGTTCCCTATAACTAGTGATTGAAGAAGATATAAGTAAAATCCCCTCCAATACAAACTAAAAGAGGAATAGTATGTGGAAATTTCAGGATTATGATTATGACCAATAATTATTATAATACCAATATTACTACAAATAATAATAGCTAGCATTTGTACAATGACTATTAAGAGCCAGCATTGTGCTACGTGCTAAGCACTATGAAAATATTATTTCATTTTATCCTTACAACAACCCTGGGAAGTAGTTGCTATTATTATCCCCAATTTACAAGTTAGCAAACTGAGACAAATGACTTACTCAAGTTGACACAACTAGCAAGTGTCTGAGTCAGGGTTTGAACTTCAATGTTCCTGTCTCCAGGCCCAGGATTAGATAGCACCCTTCCCTACACCTACCCCACACCCACCCCTTTATCCTAAAATTTCCCATTTATTTTTTTCTATTTTGCTCCAAAGCATATATTTGGTTGACTGGATCATGATCATTTTCTCCCCTTAAAGTGTCACCCATTCTAAGCCCAGTCCTCAGAACGCTGTCTGCTGACAACCCTGTCCCTGACCTTAGCTCTGCTAGCTCTGGGAAAGTAGCTCAGTACTGTATTGAACTCACCTTCATTGACTTCATCACTCTCCTTATCTATCTGGGCTTTCAGTACATATCTTTTGATGAGTCGCTTCATTATTTTCTAGGTAAAGAAAAGAAGAAAGAGTTCATATAACTTTCCCCTTGATTTTATAAGTAACTTTCAATTGTCATCATTTGTAAGTTGACTCTTTTATACTTTTTGGCATTCATTTGCTTTTGACATTAACAGAGGATTTACAGAATCAGAACTGAGGTGAATGGGGCTTTGGCCCAAGGTGCTGACATTCAAGGTGGAGATAGAGGAAATTTGCTTCCTCCCCAGAGGGGCATTTCCCACCCAAATCCCCAACAGTAGCAATACAACCTTTCCCAGGCTATCATCATTTAGGATCCTATCGGTTTGGAATTCATCTTTTGGGACCCAGTTTCTTGCCTCTCTCCAACTTCAGCAATAATGAGAACTGAACTCTCTGGGGGATTAGCTGCCTCCTCTCCTGATAGTATTGCACCCATATCC
>WOXC01002919.1:0-42460 GCA_011680675.1 Gymnobelideus leadbeateri | reverse complement strand
AGAAGTTAATAAAGCATTTGTTTAATCAAAAAAAAAAATGGAAGTAGTATATTTAAAATATTAGCATATAGTAGTACTAACATATGTTTTCTTTATTAAGAATGAGTCTTACTTGGTACAAGTAGTAAGAACTGCAGAGCCTAACAGAAAAGCTTCAAATTAATCTTCAAATGCTTTAACCAAATATAAAAGCTTTTCCCTAAGTTCTTTGGATGAGATCTTTATCTGTGCTTAGAGGCTCAGGCAAATGTATTCAAAATGTACCGTCCTGGGGCGGAGCCAAGATGGCGGAGTAGAAACAGCTCATCCAAGCCACTCTGCCCCCAGATGCCCCCCAAACTATGTAAAAAAGGACTCTGAACAACTTCTGGAGCCCCAGCACCCACAGAACTACACAGAGAAGCTAAACTCCCGCTGAGGACAGCCCAGCAGCCCTGCAGGAAGGACCAGCGCAGTGGTCTGGGACCTGGCAGCGTGCAGCACGCAGAGTGCAGGAGCCGAGCCGAGCCCAGGTCCGCATGAGCCGAGGTTTTAGCCCCAGGGCGGCAGGGCCAGCAGCCAGCTGGAGGAACACCAGAACACCAGGAGCTGTGGTGACTCCAGAATTATCAACATAGACTTGCCTAGGACAAAGTAAGAGGTTAGTGTCCTATGGACTTTGGGACTGGTATTAGGGAATGCATCGGCTCCCTCCCCTGGGGGCTAGAAGCCACTGAGGACAAACGCCATTTTGTAGTTTTCAGAGGCAGCTCCCGCTCCCAGCCTGCAAATTTGTATGGAGATCCAGCGATCAGTCTTGGGGGGTAATCGCTCTTGCTTTAACCTCCCTGGATCTGGATTGTGATCTAGGGTGGAAGTCGTGGGTGGGTTTACAGCTTGCCAGAAACGGAAGTTGCCCCCCACACGTTCGGGACGAAAATTCCTCTATCTGGCCCTAAAGCCATAGTGTGGCAACAAGCCCAAAAGTCAAGTAATTAAGTGGCAACATGCCAAGGCAAAGGAAACAGAAAATGCAACCCTAGACTCCTATTTTGGGGGCATAGAGAGGGAAAAGGACTGTGAGGTCAGAAGTCCTGCTCCAAAAGCCCCAGGGGAAAACATGAGCGGGTTGCAGGCCATAGAGGACCTTAAGAAGGACTTAAAAATCAAATAAGAGAAGTGGAGGAAAAATTGGAAAGAGAAATGAGAAGGATGCAGGAAAAGTATGAAATGAGGGTCAACAGCCTGACTGAGGAAAACAACACCTTAAAATAGACTAACTCAAATGGCAAAGGAGGCCCAAAAGGGCAATGAGGAGAAGAATGCCTTAAAAAGTCGAATTTGCCAGATGGAAAAAGAATATCAAAAGTTCACTGAGGAGATTCATTCCTTCAGAGTTAGACTGGAGCAAATGGAAGCTAATGACTTTATGAGAAATCAAGATTCTGTTAAGCAGATCCAAACAAATGAAAGATTAGAAGGCAATGTGAAATATCTCATGGGAAAAACCACTGACCTGGAAAATAGATCCAGGAGAGACAATTTAAAAATTATTGGACTACCTGAAAGCCATGATCAAAGAAAGAACCTAGAAATCACCCTTCAAGAAATTCTCAAGGAAAATTGCCCTGATGTTTTAGATCCAGAGGGCAAAATAGAGGTTGAAAGAATCCACTGATCACCTCCTGAAAAAGATCCCAAAAAGAAAACTCCCAGGAATATTATAGCCAGGTTCCAGAATCCCCAGATCAAGGAGAAAATACTACAAGCAGCCAGGAAGAAACAATTTCAATATTGTGGAAACACAATCAGAATAGCCCAGGACCTGGCAGCTTCTACACTGAGGGATTGAAGGGCATGGAATATGATATTCAGAGGGCAAAAGAACTGGGAATGAACCCAAGGGTCACCTACCCAGCAAAATTGAGTATTTTGTTTCAGGGGAAAATATGGTCATTCAGTGGAATAGAGGACTTTCAAGCATTCTTGAGGAAAAAACCAGAGTTGAATAGAAAATTTGACATCCAGACAAGAAGGAAGAGATGCCTGAGAAGGTAATCAGGGAAAAGAAATCAAAAGGAATTTATCAAAGTTGAACTATTTACATTCCTATATGGAAAAGCAGTAACTGTGACTGATGATATCTTTCTCACTATGAAAATAATGGAAGAAGGGGTGTGGTCATATGAATACATATGTGAATGTGTGTATATGGTTACAGTTATATATGGATAGAGGGCATAGGTTGAATTTGTTGGGAAGGGAGAATACTCAAGGGATGAAATTATGAGGTGAGAGAGGAAAGTGGCAAGAGGAGATGGGGAGAGACATGGTAGGGTAAACTATCTCATGTGGGGAAGTGGTTGCAAAGGAGGGGGAGAATAAGGAAGGCTAAAAAGGCAAAACCACATTCACATTGAATTTGGTTCAGGGAGAAAATGACATACATACTAAATGGGATATCTCAACCTGCAGCAGGATAGGGGGAAGGGGGATGAGAGGAGGGATGATGGATGGGAGGGCATCCTTGGGGTGAGGGGAGGTTGGAAGTACCCACTATAGAAGAGGGACAGGATCATGTAGGGAATGGACCAGGTGGGGGGTGGGATGAGTGGGAGGGAATTATAAGCAGCCTTGTACAATATATCTACTATGATAATGTTTTGCATAGCTAGACATGTACAACATATACTGAATTACTTATCTCCCAAGAGGGAATGGGTGACAAGGGAGGAAGGAAATGGATCTGAAATTTGAGGTCTTAACATTAAATGTTTCAAATATATATAAATACTATTATTAATACTCTTTTGCTTGTAATAGGGAGATAAGATGTGCAGGCATTGGGATACAAAGACTCACCTTCCTCTAATGGAAAAGTCGATGGGGGTATGGGAGAAGGTATGGGAGAGAGCAGATTGGAGGAAGCGATATCTTGTGGGATTACTATTCTGCGAGGTTGGTTAGGGGAATAATGGGGGGAAAATGATTGTAACTCAAAAGCTGGCGGAAATGAATGATGTAAAACAGAAGTTAATAAAGCATTTGTTTAAAAAAATAAAAAAAACAAAAACAAAAAAAACAAAATGTACCATCCTGGTCTCTTACCATGGCAGATTGGAAGCTGCTAAAACAAAGACAAGGTCTTCAGATCGAGCCAACCCATCCATCTGCATGAGCAGTTCTGTTTTCATCCGAAGACTTCCTTCATGCTCTCCCCTACCAAGAAGAAGAAAACCATGAATTTCCAAAGTGATGGGGAACCATCACTTTTATATCTAACAGTATAACTCACAGTAAACTAACTCCTAGTCACTATTTCAAATTCTTTCCATCTACAAACCATGATTAAGTTATACTAGCTAACACTCATGCATTATGTCAAATTCCCCCTTCATTTCACTATACTGAGAAGCCACTGATACTGAAGCCAGAAAACAAAAACAAAAAAACATATGACTTAGTTTAATCTTGGCATAAAGATTAACAGAATGGAAGTGAGTGAATGCTAATGGTGGTATTTAACAGAAAAAGCCATCAAATTGAGGATTGGCAGTAAACTAGGAAACAGCAGAAGACAAGGATGCTATCGGTGTTATTGGTGGATTAGAGGTGATGAAGCTGTGTCCATCTGCAGCATTATATGTATTATATAGTCTCTTGATAAACCAATGTACATAGCCTGCCTATTTTTAGAGATCTTAAATTGTCACAAGAAGAGACATTAATAGCCAAACTGAAGCTGTTTTCTGTGCTTTTAATGGAAGAACCAATATAAGTACGATGAAGGTATAGCTTACCCCATACACAGTCAGAATGCAAAAATGAGACAGTTTTCTGCACAATTAAGTTTGTCTCCTACCCCTTCCCTTTCCTCCAAAAACCACTTTAAGGAAAAAACCTCTTTTTCTAGGCTTGGATAACCCAAATTAGCTACCTGCATTGACCAAATCATTAGAAAGCTGCTCAGCGCTTTGTTTTTACTTTATCTCTTCAGACTCAGTTAAAAGGATGGGCATTTAAATTCTCGAACTTTGAGTGGAGAGTGCAGTGGAAAGAGTGCTGGGCCTGGAGTCAGAAAGATGTGAGTTCAAATCCGACCTCAAACACCAACCTCAAACACTTATTTGCTGTGTGGCTGTAAGCAAATTACTTAATCCTGTTTGCCTCACATCTGTAAAATGAGATGGAGAAGGAAATGATAAACCACTCTAATATCTTTGCCAAGGAAACCCCAAATGGAGTCACAAAGGGTCAGCTACAACTGAACAACAGCTTTTGAGGTCAGCAGAACTTTCTATTTCTTGCCCTAAAAGTGTAAACCATGGTGCAAGAGAAGTCACCATCCAGTTGCAGAATCTGGAATCAAATCCTGACTCTGCTCTTTCCTAACTATATAATCCATGGCAAATCACATGTTTTCTCTAGGCCTCGGTTTCCTTATCTGTGAAATGAAAGAGACAGCCAAGATGGCCTCTAATGTCTGTTCCAGCTCTAGATCTATGATTCTATATGGGGGACAGTGAAGGGAGTAAGAAAGTTTGCACAGGAACATAGTGTGGATCCATACTGTCTCTGGGAATTACTTATCCCCTAACTGGATGGATTTTCTTAAAGGATATCACTTTATACTTACTAGTTGTGTGACCCTGGGCACTAACCCTGGGCAAGTCACTTAACCCTAATTGCCTCACAAAAAAAAAACAAAACAAAACCCAACAACAACAAAAAAGATGTATCACTTTAGGGAAGAGAGGGAGAGAATCTGAAACTGAAAATATTTTTTAAAATAATGTTAAAAATTGTTCTTGTGGGGCAGCTAGGTGGCACAGTGAATAGAGCACCAGCCCTGGAGTCAGGAGGACCTGAGTTCAAATGTGGCCTCAAACACTTAACCCACAAAAAAACTAGTCGTGTAACCTTGGGCAAGTCACTTAACCCCAATTGCCCTCCAAAAAGCAAAAAAAATTGTTCTTGCATGCAATTGGAAAAAATAATATATTCAAAAAAAGATATGACTTAAAATTTTCTTCCAGGACAATTCAACATTTTGTAGGACAATGATAAGATGGAATGCGTTTGAAGAAGGACAACTGGGAAAGTGAAGGACCTAGAGACTATACTATATAAGAAGAACCAGCTGAATGAGCTATAGATATTTCACACGGAGAAGAACATACTTAGGAATGAGCCAGGGGACATGACAGCCATCTTCAAGTGTCTAAAGAAGCCAACACATGGAAAAGAAACCAGATTTGTTTTGCCTGGCCCCAGAGGACTCAACTAGGAACAGAAAGAAATTATAAGGAAGCAGATTTGTTTGACATTAGAAAAACTGCCCAACAGTTTTCCAACAGTAAGAATTGTCCAAAAGCCACACATGCTGCCTGGAAGATAGTGGGTTCCCTGTCTCTGGAGGTAAATCGAGCAACTGCTGTGAGGGATGTTATAGAGGTTATGCCTATTCAAATACAGGTTGGACCAGATGGCCTCTGGCATCCATGCTAGGTCTGAGATTCCAAATCGGACATGATGGCCTGATCAAGGCATAAAACTAAAAAAAGTATCTTTCAGAAAAAAGGGGAATAATTCACCGGCTGGACAGTTCTTGCTGATAATATCAGGAGATATTGAGTCTTTGGCCACAGCATGTAGAATATTGGTTTAGATATGCTACGTGCCTTTTTTGATGTTACAGAGCACTAAGGTCGCTACCTTGGCTTTGAGTTTCTCTTGAGAGGGGTTTTTAAGGGCATGGAATACCCCTTCTTTGGTACCCACTGAGGAGGAGAGCTCTGTGGCTGAGAGGCAGTCCTTAGATCCAGAGAAAGCGGCTATGTCCAACTCATTCATGCCAGCAGAATGATGCTGGCAGCCTGGCACACTGGGCCTGGATGATCTTTAGTCCTAAAAACCATTCCTGGGTGGAGGATAAATTTTTGCCACTCAAAGAAACTATTTAAAGCATCTATTCAGTTAACAAGATTAATTGAAAGGACTCCCCATCTGTTTGCTGAGAATGCATTGGCTTATTAATGGGCTCATTGTTCTGGTAAATGTTGATGGGTTTCTGATTATCAGACAGAGGGGGGGAAAAATGACAACAAAAAATATATTATTCTTTAAGGAAAGCCAAAGTCTTCACTCACCCCAGAGCAGTGCCTCTCTGACTCATTACTGACTCTAGTTCATCCAGAAAGATTGTCGAAGGGGCATGATACCGAGCGAGTTCAAATAACACCTGTACCAAGGAAAAAGCAACTCTTTAAATGCTCAAGTTAAAAGTCTCAGTAGCTCTCACTTAAGGGTTTATAAGGATGAAAGCATTAAGCATTTATGTTGTACTTGGTGAATCATGTTAACAGCTATTCACCCTAGCACTGCCCCTTGGGGTGAAATGGTCTCATTTCCATTTATCATTTGCTAAAATCATATACAGAAAGGGGTAAGTGATTTGCCCAAGGTTACCCAATCCTCAGTGGGCGAGCTCAAACTGGGAGCTCACTCCCTGACTTCCCAGTCTAGTGGGTAGCCCCTGCTAACAGAAGCTAGAACTGCATCGTAACATATGGGCACAAGAGCTATATTTTTTAAAAGCCACTCACAACGATTTCTCTCATCAGTAATAGATTTATAGTTACAAATAATTGCTAGGAATAACTGCAGAAGGGTTACTCTAGGAAAGGGGGTAGAGAAGAGAAGTAACAGGATGTGCAATAAGACTTTGGTTCCCAAAGAAACCAGGTCCAGACTGATCATTAGAAAAACTCTAGTTTATTTGCTTGCCATAAAACATGATCATCACAAGGTTGAAAATAAATGGAGCAACTGCCATCTACTCTAAGGAAGAATTAAAAATGGAAGACACAACATAGCAGAGTTGTATCAGAAATGCATTTAACAGGGCGGCTAGGTGGTGCTCTGAGTAAAGCGTCGGCCCTGGAGTCAGAAGGACCTGAGTTCAGATCCGGCCTCAGACACACACAAACAAAAACCTAGCCGTGTGACCTTGGGCAAGTTACTTAACCCCAATTGCCCTCCAAAAAAAAAAGCAAAAAAAGAAATGCATTTAACTTAAGTAAGCTCAACCACATGCATTAAACAACAAAAAAGAAAAAGACAGAAAACATAGATCCATGCAAAACAATGCAGGTACAAAGCAGCATAGACCATGGTTCCCAAGCCTCACCCTCAAGGTCTCTGGAACGGGGACAATGCAGGAGAAGAGCCCAGACTGGTTTACAGCCACTGCTGGTTTACTCTTCTCATCCCCGAACGATAAGTAACAAGGTCTCACCTAGCTGCAGTCTTACCAGACTCCCATTTCAAACTCCTGAACTTTATATGAGATTTAAGACATTGGAAAGAAGATAATGTTGACTATGAATGATTTTTGCCTTATGGGTTGACTGCCCAGCCCCAGCATAAGATAAAATCACAGTGGGCTGCATACTAACCTTTTGTTTTGTTCATACTAAATCAGCTAGGCCAATCTCTTCATTTCATAAGAGAAACTGTCCTCAGAGAAGTGAGGGGATTTATCCAAGGTCAGAAAATGGCAAAAGTGAGAGTCAACCAGAGAGCCTCAACTCTCAGTCCAGCGTTCTTTCCACAATATCAGAATATGTAAGCCATGAATATGCTCAGAATAGCAAACCTTCGTGTCTCCAAGGACTTGGAGGAAATCAGGTGAATCTTCTCTGGAACTTGTGGAACAAGTTGCATGCATTTGCTAAAGAGATCACTCAACTACTCAATAGCAATCACATTCTTAAGAGGCATGAACAAATGCCTTCACCCATTAGGAGAAGAGGGACATAACCAAACCGTTATCTATAAATAACTCTTTAATTGAAATACGAAAAACAAATGTCAGGAAAACTCCCCTCTCTGATTTAGGGGAAAGTCCTAAAGGTCCTATGAAAGGCTTCTAAACAGAGAGTGTATATTTATGCCAGGCCAAGTGTTTTTCCACCATTAGATGCCAAGTGCTTAGAAAGTCAAGACACAGTGTTCAGCATGAGTTCTGACAGGATGTGAATTCCTCAAGTCAGTAGAAGTTAGATTTTTCCTTTTTCTAATTTTTTTTAAAATAAAGGATGGGGTTGTTATCCAGTATGAATTTATGGGACGCTGAAGCGAGCAGATCTTCCGAGCCTGGGAGTTCTGGGCTACAGTGGGTTATATTGACAGGGTGTCCAAGTTAAGTTCATATTAATATATATGGTGAGCCTCCAGGAGCAAGGGGCCATGAGGTTACTTAAGGAGGGACAAATTGGTCCAAGTCAGAAATGGGATGGGTAAAAGCTCCCATGCTGATCATGGGCAGGATCCCATGAGAAGCCCCTGCCTGTACTTCCTGTCCTTCCAGACTGGGCAAGAGAAGAAAGACCTAGTCTTTAAAATTTAAAAACAAAAACAAAAAAAGTGGAATGGGCCAAGGAAAGTTAACAAATTTCTCTCCACTAAACTTAAATACAACAAAACCCCAAATAACTGAAACTAGTGAAATGTGAGAATCTGGTTAACTGAATTTTCTAGTTAATTCAATTTTAACAAAAAAGGTCTTTTTCAACTTGCCCTTGATGTAAATGTTGTTAATACATCTAGTGTGACTTACTTATTTCACTCAAATCAGGGAACATTACCAAACTTCTCTTTAATATATTGTTTGTAGGGTTTTATTATGATAGTCCTGAACATAAATTCTCATTATAGATGGAAAAGGTCTGGGAGACTGAGATGAATGTGTACTGCTTCTGGGACATTCTGATTCTGATTGAAGTGTGTGTGTGTGTGTGTGTGTGTGTGTGTGTGTGTGTGTGTGTCTGTAAGGTGGATTTTAGTGTTTGTATAGTGAATTTTTGTTCTTTCTTAGAGTTTAGTTTCCCAGGATCCATAGCCATAACAATCTCTTGTTCCCAGGTATTAGATATGAATTCTCACAATTGTGGTTCAAAACATCACCACACTTGAGCAGCATTATATAATGATAAATAATATAAATATTTGAGTTTAAATAATAAATATCCACTGAGACTGTGCAGTAAGATACAGGGATGAGGTAATATAAAATTGGAGGCTATTGCTGGCAATATGCCTTCTTTGTCTGTTGCCCTATAAAGCAGGTGGGCACTGGTCTGTGAGTGGAGAACCCTTAGGTTGGAATGCTGGAATGGTGTGCGTGCCTTGATTGCCCCCCCACAAGGCTTGAGGGGAATTTGTGTTTGCCTCAAGCAGCCCCTATTGAGGCTTGAGGGGATTTAGTGGAGTGTACAAGCTGTGCCTGTCTCAATTGACCCTATCAAGATGTAGGGATAGCTGCTCACCCTTCTTGCTGGCCCCTGCAAGAAGGGTAATTAGGGAATGCTGTAAGAGTTGGTACTCCCTTTATCAGCAACACCCTTTGAGAAGACTAGACTAGAATAAAGTAAGATTATTAACCCCTCCAAAGCTGTCTTCCTGTCTGACCAGATCAAGAGTGAACCTGGGGCGGCTAGGTGGCGCAGTGAGTAGAGCGCCGGCCCTGGAGTCAGAAGGACCTGAGTTTGGAGCCAGCCTCTGACACTTAATCCACACAAACAAAAAAACCTAGCCGTGTGACCTTAGGCAAGTTACTTAACCCCAATTGCCCTAAAGGGGTGGCTAGGTGGCGCAGTGAGCAAGAGCGCCGGCCTCGGAGTTGGGATGACCCGAGATCAGATCCGGCCTCAGAAAATGAGCACCCACGCATAAATAATGACTAGCCGTGTAACCTTGAGCAAGTTACTTAACCCCAATTGCTTAAAAAAAAAAAAAAAAAGAGTGAACCTAGCAGCCCCCCTCTGTGTGCTTGTGTTACCTATCTTACTCTATGTGTGTGCGTGTGTACGCACACAAATGCATGTGTTTGTGTGTGCACATTCCAATTGTTGGTTGTGTGGTATTTTTTGTTTTGCTTGCAGGGGAAAGGGAATTAATTCTGAATGTTAACTTTAGAAACATTGGATTTATAAAAAGCAGACCAATTGGTTTGTTTTCTTTTTTAATTAGGCTAATTGAGAATTCTGATAAGCTTATCTTGGCTATTTGAGGTTTGACTATATTCTTTTAGTATCTACTGATGAGAACACACAGACCACAAATTTAAAATCACTTAGTAAGCTAAAAGTGACATAATGAAAGCTTACAAATAAGCCACAATCTATCGAAAAGAAGTCAAATGGTAGACCCAGGGGATGCCAATTTAGCCACTAAAATATGAGAACTAATTTTTCTCTGACTTACAGGAATATTTAATCAAATGAGATGTTTGTGAAAGCATTTTGTAAACCTTAGAGCATTATATAAACACAAACTTTTATTATTATTTTCTTATTGCTTACTCATCAAACATTCTCCCGAATGTAATAGTACAAATCCCATTGCCTATTTCTCTATCCCACCCACACCATGTTATACTTTGTAGATCACCATTACCCTTAAGGGTTCCATTTCCATAAGAAAAAAATTTTTTATATTCCTCTGCCTATCTCTTATCATTCTATCTCTCCCTATGCCTCACCTTCCTAAAGCTATTTTTTTATCACATCCTACTCTACATAGAAGTTATTCCAGATCATATTTTCTCTCTTCAAGCCTCTCACATGTCCCTCTCTCTTCCCATCCACTCAACTTAGGACATACCTTCTTACTTTACTGAGAAAATTAAGGCCATTCTTCATGAGCTCCCCCTCTCCCCTTGTCATCATTTCAAAACCTCCCGACATCTCCTACTCTCGCCATTCTTTTCTCCAGTCTCTGATAACGAAATGGTCTTTCACCTAACGAAGATCAATCTTCTTTAAGAGTCCTTTATCCTGTCCCCTCTGATCCTGTCCAGCAGATTGCCCCTCAATTATCCTTCTGCCTTCAAATGTTCCATCTCTACCAATCTGCTGGTTCCTTTCCTGCTGCTTACAAACACATCCAGGTCTGCCCCGTCCATGAGAAACCCTCACTAGAGAGAGCCAATCATCTCTATTACCATTCTCATGTTTCTCCTCGCTCTCTTAGCTTAATTCCTATAAAAAGCTATCAATACTCATTGCCTTCACTTTTTCTCCTCCCCCATTCCTCATCCCTTCGCAATATCACTTCTGGCCTCACTGCACAACTAAAACTGCCCTCTTCAAAATTATCAACAATCTCTTACTTGTCAAATCTGAAGGTCTTTTCTCAGTTCTCACCCTTGACCTCTCTGCTGCATTTAACACTATTAACTGACTTGTCTCTCCTGGATACATTCTCCTTCTGGGTATTCATGGAACTTGTCTCTCCTGGGTCTCCTTCTACCAGTCCCATCACTCCTTCTTAGGATTCGTTGATGGTTTATCATCCATATTATGCTACCTAAAAATGAGTGTTCTCCAGTGTTTGGTCCTGGGCCATCTTTTTTCTCTCTCTACATTCTCCATCAAAGATTTCATCAGATCCCATGAGTTTAATTACCATCTCTATGCAGATGACTCACAGATCTATATATCCAGCCCAGGTCTCCCTCCTGAGCTCCACTTTCATATTACCAGCTGCCCCTTGGACATTTCAAACTGGGGGTCTCAGACATCTCAAACTCAACATGTGCAAAAAAGAACTCAAATGTCTTTTTCTTCCTCCCTCTCCTCCAAACGACCACCTTCACCAAACTTTCCCATTTCTGTCAAGGATATCACCATTCTTTTAATATCCCCCTTTCATAACCTTGAGGTTATCCTTAATTCTACTGTCTTCTTAAAATCACATAAGTGATCAGTTTCCAAATTTTGTTGTTTTTAATCTCCACAATATCTCTTGCATCTGACCCCTTCTTTATCCACATAGCTGTCATCTTAAGTGAGTCCCTCATCTTCCCTAGACCATTGTAATGGCTTCCTAATTAGTCTCACTTCCTCAAGTCTCTATCCATTCAGATCTACCCTCTACATAGCTGTTTAAGTATTCTTAAGCAGAAGTCCCACTACTTCATTTACCTACTCAATAAACTCCAGTTGCTTCCCAAAGCCTCTAGAAACCAAATATAAACTCTTCTTCTGGATGTAAAGTTCTTCACAACTGTAATGTTAATGGGATAGAAGATCTTCTGCTTCAAGCAGAGCCCATCAAGGGAAGCTTGCTTGTAGGAAGACTTGCACATCTTTTGCTAATTTCTAATTCACCACTGGGTCATGAGGGTTGCAATGCCCTCTGCCTATACTTTGGATCTCACCATTATCCTTAAGGGTTCCATTTCCATAACAAAACAGGATACATATACTCTGAGGTTAACATTTTGCTTCAGGGGCTCAATTACTGGAAGAGTGTTCTTGTGATTTGACCAGATGAGACTCTGGGTAGCTATTAAGGAGCCCTCCAGCTTTGAAAAACCCAAATGTTGGTGCTTCTCTCTCTGATAACTATGTATGTATTGTGTTGGTCAGACAGTTGGATCTATCTGTTGATCTGTGCTAATTTCTCAGGCAGTTAGAAGCCCTATCTGTTGGCCTTTGTTTCTCTGTATTTTCTCTGAAGTTCAAGGCACTGACTTTTCCCCTGAACTAGTGAATGTAATTAAAAAAAAAAGATTGGTGACCCCTTAGATCCCTTTCCTAGTAAAGCAGATCTAAGAACCTATGCTAGCAGCCATCCTGGGTATGCCAGTGTGGTTGCTGCTACAACAACCTGGCCCCTACCTTTCTTTCCAGATTTATCTGCACACTACTCCCCTTCTTATACTTTACCATGCAACCAACTTGGCCATCTCTCTGTACCTCACAAGTGGAACTCCCTGACTTTGGAATGGCCATTCCCATGCCTGGAATGCACTTCCTCCTAATCTCCACTTAACAGAATCTCTTTTTTTCAAGATACACCTCAAGCCCCAAAGCCTACAAGAAGCCCTTCCTGAGCCCCCCTCCCTAACTACTTGTGCCCTACCTCCCTAACCACCTTGAATTTCCTTTGTATAGATTTATTCTGCATATATGTGTCATCTTTCCTCCCTTCAAATAGAAAATAAGTTCCTTGAGATAAAGAATTGGTTTTTTTTGTCTTTGTATCCCTAGTATCTAGTACAAAGGAGATACTTAATAAATGCTTTCTGAGTGACTGAAAAGCTCTCAAAACATAGAGGCCTAGTAGATCAAAACTATGTGAGAACAATGTGAGGTGTGGTTTTGTCCTGTCAGTGCTACTTGAGTTGTGCTGAGGACATTCTCAGTAGGCCTACAAAGGATGAGGTTCCACTTTAAATAGGTTTATTCTACTACAAAAAGCAGTTATTTTATTCTCTTGTGCAATAATGTGCAGAACATTACATGTAAAGGAGTAGAAATAGGATGGCAACTTTCCCCAGCCTATTTCTATCTGCACTCCATACAAAAAAGAATGTGATGATGTTGATGATGGCAATGAATATAACAACAGAGAGGCATCTAGAACAGTGGAGAGAAAAGACCTGGGTTCAGGTCCTGCCTGAGACACAGACTAATTGTATGCTACTGAGCAAATCACCTAATCTCTTGGTTCCCCAGGCAACTAAATTTCAGAGCAGTTTCTGATTTATATTGGTAGATGTATTATCAAACCAGGAGTTCCCTATGCCAATGAAATCACAGATTTAATTAAAAAAAGAGAGAGAATTGACACATGCCACTTAAAGTCTGCAAAGAACTTTACACATATCATTTGAGATAATACATAATACTTAATAAATGCAAGTAAAGTGCTATGTTAAGTACAATGGAGAAAAGGTTATTATTCAAGGGAGGTGCCACCTAAAGGGATGTTCAGAAGACTTAATGGAGGAAGTAATTTTTAAGTTGGTTTTTATAGAACATACTGGAATTCAATAGTTGAATAGAGATTCCAGAAACTGGCACAAAGGAACAAAGGCAAGAAAGCATGAGCTCATACAGGAGACAAGA
Organism: Gymnobelideus leadbeateri; assembly: GCA_011680675.1. Taxonomy (NCBI): domain Eukaryota; kingdom Metazoa; phylum Chordata; class Mammalia; order Diprotodontia; family Petauridae; genus Gymnobelideus; species Gymnobelideus leadbeateri. The sequence continues at coordinate 28,562 of WOXC01002919.1, read as the reverse complement.
AGTAGTTCACTGCGGTTTGGAAGGCAGAAGAGAATGAAAGAGAATAACATAAAAAATAAGGAAAACAGAGTACATGAGGAAGTAAAGTAGTGCCAAGCTGTGGAGGCCTTTGGCTACCTGTATTTTACTTAGTAGGCCATTGAAGACTTATAAGCAAAGGAACGACATGAACTTGCTTACACAATGCATGAAGAAGAGAAATCTAACCACAGTGTGAAAAAGAATTTGGGGAAAGCAGAGAAGAGAAATGGGAAGAACTATTAGGGGGCCAGTTTTAAGAATCCAGTTGGGGCTAATGATGGCCTGTACCTAAATGGTGGCAACAGAAACAGGGCATATGTGATAAAATTGAGAGATAATAAGCAAGAGCAATTTCATAGAGCTTATGTATGAAAGAGAGGGAAAAGTAAAAGAGAACACCAAGAATTCTAACCTAAGAGACTGAGTGAGTATCGGGACCCAGAGAAGCAGCATGGGGTGAAAGAGTGAAGAGGACTCAGTAAGACATGGATTCAAATTCAGATGCTTCTGGGTAAATCACCCAACTTTCATGAACTTCAGTTTCCTCATCTGTAAGATGAAAATAATAGCAACACCTATCTCATAGGTAAGTGGTAAGGATCAATTAAAGTACTTTGTAAACCTTAAAAGTAATAAACAGGGGCGGCTAGGTGGCGCAGTGAGTAGAGTGCCGGCCCTGGAATCAGCAGGACTCGAGTTCGGATCTGACCTCAGACACTTACACAAAACAAAAAAAAACCTAGCCGTGTGACCTTGAGCAAGTTACTTAACCCCAATTGGCCTCCAAAAAGCAAAAAAAAAAAGTAATAAACATCAGCTATTATTGTTGTTATTTAGTGAAGTCAGATACATATTTGTTAAAAGGATTTTATTTTTCCTTTTCTTTTTTTTTTAAAGAGAGTAGGGGAGGGAGGAAGAAGATAGGGATGGGTTTTCCAAAGAAAAAGAAAGGAAAGTCACTGAAGGATTTATTTTTTTTACAGAAGAATAAAAAAAGGAAGGCCAAAAAGAATCGAAGATAAGTTGGGTAGCTTTGAAAGTTGCACGTTGAATTTATCATCTTTTTAATAATATTTTATTTTCCCCAGTTACATATAAAGTTAATTTGTAACATTCATTTAAAAAAAATTTTTTAATTCCAAATTTTCTCTACCCTCTCATCTCCCTCCCTCCTTGAGACACTTAGCAGTTTCATATGGGTCATACATATTCAACCATGTAAAACACATTACCAAATTGTTCATGCTGTGAAAGCAGACACAGACCCAATGGGAAAAAATCATGAAAAAATATACAGAAAATGAAACATAGTATGCTTTGATCTGCATTCAGACTCCATTAGTTCTTTCTCTGGAAGTGAATAGCATTTTTTTCATCATGAGTTTTCTGGAACTGTCTTAGATCATTGTACTGCTGAGTATAGCTAAATCATTCACAGTTGATTATTATCAAACAGTACTGCTGCTACTGTGTACAATATTTTCTTGGTTCTGCTTACTTCATTTTGCATCAGTTCATATATGTCTTTTCAGGTTCTTCTATAATCTGCCTGCTTATCATTTCTTATAGTGCAGTAATATTCCATTATAATCACATACCACAACTTGTGCAGCCATTCCCCAGTTGATGGGCATCCTTTCAATTTCCAATTTTTTGCCACCACAAAAAGAGCTGCAGCTATAAATATTTCTGTATGAATAGGTCCTTCCCCCTACTCTGCCCTTATCTGAAATTCGAGGTCTTAAAATTAAATGTTTCATAAGATGTGCAGGCATTGGGGCTCAGAAATTCACCTTGCCCTAATGGCAAAGTCGAAGGGGGTATGGGAGAAGATATGGGAGAGAGCACATTGGATGAGGGGATATCTAGTGGCACTGCTATTCTGGGGTGATGGGCAGGGAAAAAATGGGGGAAAAATTGTAACTCTAAATCTGGTGGAAATGAATGATGTAAACCAGAAGTTAATAAAGCATTTGTTTAATAAAGAAAAAAAAACAATAACTAAAGACAAAAGGAAGGCTGAATTGCTTAATTCTTATTTGGCTTCCATTTTCTCTGTCAATGACAATAAGCCATGCCTTGGAAAAGGATGGGAATAAAATGGGCAATAAGTTGTTGATGGGCAGCCAGGTAGTGCCATAGGGCACAGAGCTCTGGTTCTGGAGTCACAAAGAGCTGAGTTCAAATCCCCCCTCAGACACTTAGTAGCTGGGCAAGTCACTTAATTGCTGGTTGCCTCAGTTTCCTCAATTGTAAAATGAAAATAATTAATAGCAACTACCTCCTAAGGCTATTATGAGGACCAAATGAGGCAATACGGCCATAGTAGGTGCTACATAAATGCTTTCTTCCTTCTCTATTCCCCCAAGAAACTAGAATCAGAGAGGACTATTGTCCTTTGTTAATGATCCTATGATAGGATATGTGACCAAAGGCCATATAAAAATCGTCATTCCACTTAACATTTATTAGCTGTGTGACCTTGGGCAAGTCACTTAACCCCAACTGCCCTGCCTTACCCCCTCCAAAAAAAAAAAGCAAAAAAAAATTGGGGGACGACTAGGTGGCTCAGTGAATAGAGCACCAGCCCTGGAGTTAGGAGTTAGGAGGTCCTGAATTCAAATCTGGCCTCAGACACTTAACACAAAAACTAACCGTGTGACCGTGATCCTATGATAGGATATGTGACCAAAGGCCATATAAAAATGGTCATTCCACTTAACATTTATTAGCTATGGGACCTTGGGCAAGTCACTTAATCCCAACTGCCCTACCTTAACCCCTCCAAAAAAAGGGGAAAAAATGGTCATTCTATTTTGTATGTTCTTGGAAAATAAAACCCCACAGTGAAATTTCTCACAAGTATCATCTTTGAAACCAGGGGAAATCACCTCCTCACTGCCTTCCACCCTACAAGAACTTATAGAAAACACAATCAGGGGTTCCTACCCGGACGAGTTTCTCTGAATCTCCTCTCCACTTGCTGACAATGGTGGATGCAGAAATATTAAAGAAGGTTGTTTTGCATTCAGTAGCCACAGCTTTAGCCAACAAAGTCTTTCCAGTACCTAGAGATGCAAGAATGAAACTGAAATTTCTTAAATGTATAAAACATGGAGATGCAGAAGCCAGACACTGTCTGGAGGTGGGCTCAGCTGGGCTGAGACCTACAATAGCAACTTTTCCAATGGTTAGAAGTGGAATATAACACTTTCAAAATGAATTCATCCCTCTCAACAAAAGGATAAGTTAGTTGACACAGAAACAAAAGTAGAAGATATAAAAATGTGTATTTACCTGGAGGGCCATAAAGTAATAGTCCTTTCCATGGGGAAAGAATCCCTGTAAACAGCTGTGGATACTATGGAAACAAGAGAGATTCAGGGACAATTATGTGTATTTTATCAACGTCTACTAGGAAAGCTAAGAAAGACAAGAATGACAAAGATAAAATCTAGGTCTCTCATAGAATAGAGTTACAAGGTGCATTGAGTAGGATTAAATTTCATGTCTGGTGACCAACTTGATTTTCTGGCTTTGAATTTTTTAATAATTTATTCTTAATAAATTTTAGTCTTAATAAAGTGCATGTAGACACTGTGTCTGGCAGCACAATTCACAGTATTTCTTACAGCCTTGTCATTATTTTGCCCTGAATTCTATATGATTACTACTGTTGAGAAACTTATAGGGACTGTACAAATTTTGCCAGGATCTTTCTGTTTAAAGATAAATAGAATTATCAGAACTATTATGAATATAGAATATGTGAATTAAGCAGCTATGCATTACTACCATTTTGAAGTGGCATTTTCATGCAAAAATTACATTCAGTAAAATTCAGTAGTAGATAAAACAAAGAATCTTCACTTTTAATAGATATCCTTGTATTTAATAATCTAAACTTTGGTGTGTAGGCTCACAGACCAACAAATATAAAGATGAGGTGGGGAAGAATTTTACAAATTAGAAATAGTAACTTGATACATTTATTATGTTCATAAAACCTCAACATAATACATATGTTTTCCAGGACAATGCAGATGTCACATCAAAATAACATAAATACTTAAAGGATTTGTGCCTTAATCAGTGAAGAGAACTCCCATTTGTGAGTAGGTCTCCCACCAAAACAGATTGCAATTCTATCTGTGACTTAGTAGAAAAATTCTTAGTTGCCTGAGACCAGCACATATAAATCTACAAACATGAAGACAATGGTAGAGGGAAGAAGAACATCATCCTCCTTTTTTTTAAGCTTCTGGTAATGGGATTTTATTTAGATTAATTGATTAAAATTCAACAAATATTTGAAACTTTGCTATTTGGTACCAGGCACTATCATTAGATTATGTGTTCCTTGAGAGCAGGGACTGTCTGTTGCCTCCTGCTTAATCCTTGGTGCTTTGTACAGTGGCCAACACATAGTAAATCTTCAGTAAATCTTTATTAATTGATTGGTAGGTGCTGTGAGGAATACAAAGCTGAATGGGACAGTCTCTACCCTCAAGGAACTAGTTAGAATCAGTTAGAAGAAATAAAACAGTTACATAGTACCTTATCTTAAGGTATCACAAGTATCTTAAGAAAGGGACAAAGTGTTTTCGGGATTGAGAAGAAAAAAAAATTCTATCCAGGTGGGCTGCTTTAGCTGTGTGATCTTTCCAGCATTGGTGATTGCTTTGTGCCTCAGTTTCCTTACCTTTATAAAGAAGGGATTTAATGATCTCTAAGGGCCCTTCTGAGCACTAACATTTCTGATGACCTATGACTCTTTCTGATTCTCAATTTATTCACCTGTAAAAATGGGGATAATAATGCTTAGTCTACCTGACCCACACTGGGTCCAATGAGGATAATATGGAAAATGTGAATGAGTTTTGTCCTTTTAAAGGAAGGCATTTTCACTATAAAAGGTATAGTTTTAGGATGCTGATGTGAAGTTGAACAGACAGTGACATGCTATTTAAAAAATAAATGAATATATCCAATTATTCCCTAAGCCCTAAATCTATGGCTCTATGATCTTAATGAGTTATTTCACACAGCCAATTATCTTGGACGAGGTCATCAATATGCTAGGGTTTCCAAATGGACATTAACATGGATTTGGCTTTAGATTGCCCCAATCTGGGCAAAGCAGCAGACAGCTAAGAAGCTAATTCATGGAAGACAAAAACACCCTGTACTTCCTTTGCTATTGCATGTAACTCTAACATATATCTGTCCAATGGATATTGGGCAGGGATAACTCCCAAGAGGTGACTAAAGCTTTTTTGTCCTTACCCTTATAGGATACACAACAGCCTCTTTGACTAACTGCTTGGCTGCATCAAGTCCAATAATGTCATTCCACTTTATGTTGGGATTTTGGAGATAAATGTCCTGCAATGCACATTTGATCATTTTGTTAAAATTAATGTTTTTCTCTACAACAATAATAAACACAGAGGCAGAACAACACTTGACTTATAATAGGCCATAAAGTGCCGGTTATAAAAAAAAAAAAACTTTTCATATTATACATGGACACACTGGAATTTTTGGTTGGTTTGCCAAAGGGAGGTCATGAAAATACTGTTAAGTTCTTTTCCCTAGAGAAGTCATTGGTGACAAGATACTTCTAGAAAAATTCTCGTAACTATGGACTTCACTTGCCTTCAATCAATAACAAATAAAGGTGATTTATGGCAATAATTTAAGAGGCTCCAGAATATGCCTTCAAATTACATGAGTTTTTACTGTGAAACAGAGTTACTGACGGAGTACTGGGCTCTTTTTTACTCCTTGGTCTTGCTAACACTTTCCTAATTCATTACACAAAAAGAGGTAATGCTATTTAGAAAGCAATTTCTTTTTATCCCCAGTGATAGCTCCCTGTTTTCTATCAGGTAGCAATTGCTTCTACCAAATTCAAAAGTCAACTACAAAACTAAAGAGCAGGTTTCTCTCTTATAGGGTCTTTAATCCCATGATTTTTAGATGCATTCACAACTATTTTAGGCAATCAATTAAGATGGCTTTTACTGATAACCAATTTAGAGCTTCTAAACTTCAATTTCACAAGAAACATAATAAAAGTCTCTCAGGGTCTTTCCCTGCATTGGGCCACCTGAATTTGTAAGTCTTTTATATCAGAAAAGCTTTTTTTCTAACACGATTTAACGTCACAAAGGAAGATACAATCACGGAACTGTTCTTACAATAAGACATTCCATAAAGATTGTGAGACCTGACAATGTGTACTAGGAATGCTAGCAGAGACATGAGTGACAAACATTATAAAATCCAGATTCCCCCACAGATTAGAGTTAAAAGATATATGTAAGATTAAATTTCATGTCTGGTGACCAACTTGACTTTCAAAAAAATTTTACAAGTTCCCTTGATTACCAATCTTATGACCTACTTTGTGGAAAAGGCAACACATAAAGACCAAGGGAATGGTAATATATCTCTACTTGGTCTTCAAAGTACTTCTGGGTATGGGCAGCTATGTTCCAATGGGCGACTTTTTCCCAGAATTGAGATTGAGGTTGGTAACTTTATGAACAATATCTTTACAGGGTGAACTCGGCATAGGGAGGACATTTCTCATGATTAAAACTGTCCAGCAATAGAGTGGGTTGCCTCTGAAGGCGGTGAAATCCCTGGTGTTGGAAGTTCTCAAGTAGAGACTGGACGTGTAACCACGTTATAGGAATGGTACAGATGGGATTCTTGCTTTAGGAACTGGCTGACCTCTAAAGACACTTCCAGCTTACACCCTATGATTGTTTTGTTCATATGGACCCTTTCGTAAAAAAAAAAATGATACATATTAATTGATGCCAAGTGAAATAAGCAGAAGTAGGAAAACAAAATATAAGATGCATAAGTAGTGTAAATGGGAAAAAAACAATAATGACAAAACAACTAAAAATAAATGTTATACAGTTATAATAATAGCTAAAATTTATATAGGACTTACTGTGTGCCAGGAAGTGTGTTAAGTGTTTTACATTTATTATCTCATTTGCTCCTCATAACAACCTGGGGAGTAGAAGTTATTGTTATCCCCATTTTACAGATGAGGAAAGTGAGGCAAACGGAGATCTAAGTGACTTGTCCAGGCTCATACAGCTGAGTGTCTGACTGAGCTTGGATCCAAAGATGAGAAGACTCTTCCTTGACTTCTATGAAGAGGTGGGGACCTATGGATGTGGAACACTGCCTATAACATCACACTTTTGCAATGTACTAGTTAGGTTTGCTGAATTTTTTTTCTCTTTTTAAAGTTCTTTGTTATAAGGGATAGCACTCTGGGCGTGGGAGTAGGAGATAAACTGGGAAATATAAGTGATATTAAAAAATAGTAAAAAAAATTTTTTTAGTTACACTTGACAGGACTCTTGGGTTGATTTTTTAAGTGACTGTGGAGTTTATAATACAGTCACATATTCCTAATTTATAGATTCTAATGTCAAGATTTCCTTCTATGACAAAAGCTTAGCCCAAGGAGTCTTCCAGCCTTTGCTAGAGCACTCCTGATGAAGTCAGTCAATGTGATAGTTAGTGGAGCTAAATGATTTTTAGAAATGGAGACTGGAACATGGTGTAAGGGAAAGAGCTCTTATTCAGGAATCAGAAGTTTTGGATTCAAATCCTGCCTCTTTGACAGCTGTATTTGAACAAGTCCCCTTGGTCCTCAGGTTTCTCATCTGTAAAATGAAGGAGGTTAATTACTGGTCTTTGAGATCCCTTCAGCTATGTTGCTATTCTCTATGGGGGAAGATTCTATTCTCTGAGACAAGTCTATGTTCCATTGTTTATTTAACTATAGGAAGTAGCATGAAATTAGAAAAAAGTCAATAATTCAAGGATTTACATTGTCTCTCACAGCAATACATGCATCTAAGTTATCAAAGTGGTTCCACGTGAGATAAAGAGTCAAAATATCACCTTCCATGGTAACTGCAGATATAATCTGCTTTGAACACCAATCAGTCAATCAAAAAGTATTAAGTGCTTACTATGTTTTAAGTACTGAAAATGCAAAGATAAAGCAAAAATCCATCCTCCCCTCAAGGAGTTTAATTTTACTGGGAGTGGGGGGTTGGAGTGGGAATGGGTACTGCAGAGAGCTAGGTCCTATTTATTGCAAATAATAAATCTTTTGAAGTGGTCACATTATTTAAATTCAAATATTTCCACTGGACTGGAACCAATTAGCATATTTTATATTAATTATAACTTCAAATAGCACAAATTTGACTACAGTGACCTCTTCAGGGGATTCATTATTTGCACTAATTCACCTAGCTGCACATAGTTATAGGTACATACAAGATACATGAAGAGCAGGTGATAATCTCAGAGGGGAAGGCACTAGAATCTGGGGGGAGAGGGACTAATCACAGTGGGATTTGAGTTGAGTCTTGAAAGAAGCCAGTGATTCTAAAAGGTATAGATAAAGAGGGAGAGCATTCCAGTCATGAGAACAGATAGCACAAAGGCATGGAGGTAGGAGAAGAATATGTATATGGGTTATACTGTGGAGGGAAAACAAGATCTGGGAACTGACTGGATGTGCTGGGTAAGAGAAAGAATGAAGACAACAACCAATGTTGTGAACTTGGGTGACTGGGAATATGATGGCTTCCTCAAAGATGATAGAGAAAGTAGGAAGAGGGGTGGATTTGGGAGAAAAAAATAATTGATTTCTGTTTTGGACATGTTGAGTTGGAGCTATGGTACATGCAGTTCAAAATATCTGATAGGCAGTCAGTGATATAGGACTGGAGCTCCAGCTATGGTACATGCAGTTCAAATTATCTGATAGGCAGTCAGTGATATAGGACTGGAGCTCCAGAGAGAGACTGGGGAGGGATACAGAAATCTAGAAATCATTAATGCAGAAATAATTGAAGCTGTGGGAACTGATGAGATCACCCAGTGAGTAAATGTAGAGATAAAAGAAAAGAAAGCATAGGGCATGACTTGTACTTATCTGAAAACTGGATGCACTGACTACCCCAGGCAGAGACTGGGTACCACTTGTTGAAGATCTGATGGGGATTCATCCATCAAGCGTCAGACTGAACTGCATGACCTCTGAAGCCCCTTCCTGCTCAAGTATCCTGCTCTCAGCATTGATTTACCCTCTTGCTTCATCTACTTTATGAAGGACAGTTCAGGCAACACTTCCTGCTATCTGCCTCCAGACTCTAATACTGTGATCCACAATTATAAAAAAGTCAGAAGTAGTCCTTTTGGTTGGCATCATCAGTGAAATCTCTTTCATAATGTTCTAATTTATCCTGAATTATTTCAAATTATGAAATCATCTTCTTGACGTTCTTTTGCCTTTCTCTGACACTGATTAAATGAGACCTAACGAAGGTTTTTTATTTTATTTTGTTTTTTGGCTTGGGGGGCTAGTGGTGGTGAGGAGATAGTATTTTTTACCTTAGCTGCACCTATGTTTTCCATATAAGGAAGTCTTTCTTCAGTTGTATTTCTTGGTCTCTATAGTAAGATGGGCTTTTTGTATTGTAATTTTATGCTTCTATAATTTATTTATCATGCATTATTGTGCCTCTAAATATAAGCATCTTATCAAGTGGGGGCACTTTATAAATAAATGATCATATTTATTGTTATTAATAAAAGAAACCGCCTACATGCTCCAGTAGCCACAATCAGGCTCAGTAAATTTGTGAATTGAATATCAGATCTTACCCTGCTTACAACAGCTGCAAGCTCTCTCATCTCACTATTCATGCCAATAAAGGCACTTAGAGGTTTTAGCAAACGTACCTGAAGGTAGAAACAAAAATCCTTACATTAAAATGTTGTTTCATAATTTAGAAAAGAAAAACATTATACATGAACACATAGTAGTGTGTTACAGTGACCTGTGATTTGATCTCTATTTCTAATTGCATTTCTGAGGATTTGATTTCTAAAGCTCATTTAGGATTTTGATATCTTTTGAAAGACAAATATAACATAACTGCCACTTACTGAAGGGTCTGGATTATAGTCAAAACTGTTTAAGGTTATTTCATTGGTTGTTCCTTTGATAGCATCTGTGATCAACCCATGGAAGTCAATTACTTGACCCTGAAAGTTAACAATGATCATTTACTGTGTTGAAATATTTCACTTGAATTTTAGACTTAAACACTAAGTTAATACCCCATCTTTATTAAAGCTACAGGAATTATTTTATGCATTTTTAAGTGTATAAGGCAAGATTTCTTAAACAAGAAATATAGCAGGGGTGGCTAGGTGGCACAGTGAATAGAGTACTGGGCCCTGGAGCCAGGAGGACCCAAGTTCAAATCTGGCCTCGGACACTTAACACAAAACTAGCCATGTGACCTTGGGCAAGTCACTTAACCCCAATTGCCCTACCTTCCCCCTCCAAAAAGCAAAAAAACAAAAACAAACAAAAGAAAAACAAGAAATATAGCAATAGCAACATAGCAAAAAGTGGTCTGTACCTAATAGAATCACAGAATACTGGAGGTTAAAGCAACCTTAGACAGCACATATTCCAATCCCAAAATTTTAGAGAGGAAGAAACTGAGGGTCAGAGAAATTAGACCCAAGAACAGAATCACTTCTAATTCCCAGCCCAGCACTCATTCCACTATGCCATAACAACTCTATTACACAGGAGAAAAACGTCCTGTGTCACCAAATAGAGGCCGTTTTGTCTCACTGGACATAAGTAAAGACTGAGAGGTATGGTCACATCCTTACTGCTGTACTCCATTCACCAAATCTAACAATATTATACAATATATAATACGTTTCAAGTCTTTTTATGCTTTGGAAATGTGCAGTCTCAACATGAGATGAGCTTATTGGAAGAAGAAACTATGCATATAGAAAATGAACAAACCTACTACTGAATGGGTGGTTATGGTGACATAGTTTTGAACTTTTTGGTGTAAAGGCAAAACAAAATTTATAGCCTAGAGCAAAGATTCTAAATAGATCAGTCACATTCTATCGCTGGAACATCATGCAATATCCGTTTCATGTTTCTCCTTGGACACAATATACTGTGGAGAAGAGGGCAAGAGTGAAGGCTTTGTTCCTTGGGCATCAAAATAGCCCTAGCTTCCCAAATATCTATGGGTTGCGGGAGGGGTGAGGGTGACATTTAGCATCACACCTTCCTCCATATATCCTGAGACTATTTCTAGAGGGAATGAGAGTGATTCTGAAAACTGCTGGTGTATGCTCCTTTCCATAAGGCCAGCTGAGTGAATGTGTAGCTTGACATCTTCCTTCCACACATCTTCCCAACATCCTGCCCACAGTCAATCATAATGCTTCAGGTAAAGAACACAGTAGCTCACCACAAAACAGCACTGGGGATGTCTAATCTACTGAATTGGCTGGGGTACATAAGGAAAGCCAGAAGACCTGAACAGTAAAGGTTCCTCTCAATTTGGGGGTAAAGGGTGAAAAAGAGTTAGGAACTAATCAATATAGGCTAAATCAAGAGAGGCTTCATTATCTCAGTTCTAGTCTCCTATCCAAATTATGCAGATTTCAAGGCAGTTTTTCTAAACCACCCAGCTCACTGACATAAAGTTTTGGGGGTGTGTTCGTTTGCCTCAGTTATTTAAGAGGCATTACATTCACCTTTATTTCACTGGCTGGTTAGGGCTGGATGCATCAGAAGTTGCATAAATGAGAGCCTGGTCAAGCCAAAAAAACAGAAAAGGGACTCTGAAGGAAATAGAATGCTGGAGGTCATTCTTTGTGGAACATTTTAATTGTGCTGTTGCTTAGAAAAGATAGACAATCACCTAGCAATACTTTATGAATAAAACTCTCTTCTCTCAAATGTCGGTCCACTTTTGAGTCTCTTCTGCTTGAGATACTGTCAGTCAATTAAGAATCAGGACATGTGGTAAACCCAACATGGGAAGAAATTTCTACCAAGGACAAGATTAAAAGAACCATCAACATTTTCCCCTTCCATTGTAAATTTAGATTTTAACATCAGAGATAAAAGGTGACAACATTAACAAGTCACTATTGACCAGTGAGTAAATAAAATACTCATTAAATAGCATGTGCCAGACCTACTCATAGTTACAACCTCAATAATAACAGACCAGAACTTCAACTGGAAAAGGTATCCTATTTGTTTCAAAGTCTTATAAGAAATCTTCCCATTTCCAATGATGAGTATAGTATTTCAGTATTCGACTCACCCTTCTTGGATGGGCATTTTCACCTCCAATGCCTTTGTTGATTCCTGATATATTTAAACCAAAGTCAGGAGTCTCTAAGAAAGCTGTATTGTCAGGCTCCTGAAGAAAGAAGACAACAGTCATAAGGATAAAAATTCAGCTTTGAACACTGGCCCAGTCATACACAGCAACTGCATATGCTGAACATATGTAATGTTGCATATTAAGGTTACTTCTGTTTGTGTTTTATCCTACAACTGGGCAATAAATTCTATGAGGGCAGAGACTATGGACCTGGAACAGTGTTCAGCACACAGTAGGTAATTAATTAATTTTTGGTGAATGAGTAAATAATATCATATTTTCTCTGTTGGTAGCATTGAACTAATTCATTGAGTATTCTTAAAGGAACACACTATGGGGAAAAAACCTTCAAAAATTAAATATTGGGGGGGCGGCTAGGTGGCACAGTGAGTAGAGCGTTGGCCCTGAAGTCAAAAGGACCTGAGTTCGGATCTGGCCTCAGACACATAACACACACAAAACAAAAAACCTAGCCGTGTGACCTTGGGCAAGTTACTTAACCCCAATTGCCCTCCTAAAAAAGCAAAGAAGAAAAAAGAAAAAACATTAAATATTGGGGCAGCTAGGTGGCACAGTGCATAGAGCACCAGCCCTGGAATCAGGAGGACCTGAGTTCAAATCCAGTCTCAGACATTTAACACTTGCTAGCTATGTGACCTTGGGTAAGTCACTCAATCCCAATTGCCCTGCCTTCCCCCCTCCAAAAAGACAAAAAAAAAAAATTAAATGTAATATGTTGGTCTCATTAATGGGGTAACTTCTTTAATGTTTTCGTGATTTTGTACATAATTCCAACTGAATGAAACATCATTCTCTATGTAATATAAGACACTTATCTTTTATATACCCAATGATGTTACTAACCAACCATCCAAAAGGCAAATTCCTATCAAGAGAACATATTGAACAGAGCTAACTAGTCTATCTCCTTACCCATTACCTTTGCCTCTTTAGCATCATTTTGTAATTACCTGAGGTAAGCGTTCATAAGCCAACCTACATAAGAATTACGGGATCTGATTAGATGATGAAAAGATTCTCCCAGCTAACCAACGATTAGCATGATCACGTGCCTTTGGACCCCACTAGTCTTCCTTTATAATATTTCTTCTGATCCTTTTTCTTTTTTGGTTTCCCCTAAATGTCCTAGTAGGGGTTCTCACCTAGTATTTATTCAGTCCTTTTGCCCCTTGGATTGCAGGAATAAAGATAAGAGGAGTTACATTTTTATCAGGATCAACTCCCCTAACCTTCTAATTCATAGAAACTTGTATTTTTTTTTTTTATTTTGGGACTTCATTGGCATAAAGAAGTCCTTGTGAGAAAAATCCCTCTAACCATATAAACTAGCACTTGCTCTGAAAATTTAGTCTTGACAGTTGCCTCAGAGGTTAAGTGACTTGTTCATAGTCACACAGTCATTATGTCTCAGAGGCAGGATTTGAAACCAAGTCTTCATGATTCTAAAGTCAGTTCTCTCTCTCTCTGTCTCTCTCTCTGTCTCTCTCTCTGTCTCTCTCTCTGTCTCTCTCTCTCTCTCTCTCTCTCTCTCTCTCTCTCTCTGTTCTTTCATTACATTATCTTGCCTCTCTCTAGTCTATATTTTTGAAATTGTGCTCATGACAAGAGGAAACCTTGAAAAGAAGTGGAACCACCTATAGGGTCACTACAGGTTGGGAAACCTTGCCTAGTTTCTTCCTACTCTGACCGAGGTCACAGACCTCATAAAGTGTTTTGGGGTTAGTGCCCATGTTAAAAAGATAAGTAATTCCACAAAATTCCACCCAACAGTTACGTGATAAATCTAAGAGAGGCAAACAATGATTTCCTCTCACCATGCATTGGGAGAGAATCATCTTGATTCCCAAAACAAAAAAAATTAATTTCTCCCCTTTGACTAGCTATCTCTTAGTGTGAAAGACTGATGAGGACCAATTATGAAAGGACCATTCAGCAAACAAGCTCAGGCAGTTCCATTTTAACCTGTTTAGAGTTATCCTTGTTGGGGAGCTTGGGCTCCACTGTCTTCCCTGATGTCGTCTTTGATGGTGGCCGATGCTGAGAGATCCTAGGAAGATTCTGAGAAGCATCACTCACCACCCTATGGTACAAAAAACCTTGGAGGAAATTATTTTAACCACTTAATTTGCAGCAAACAAGCAACTAAAAGTACAGCACACCCCTTCTTGCACACTTCTGCCTCCTGTTCATGCCCTCTGATCTTCCTCTCTGCCAATTCATGGTCCTCAAATCTGACTCAAAACTCACCTCCTCCAGGAAGCTACATCCCCTCACTCATCCCACTATGATCATTCCTGTTTTCCATCTTCCCTCTACCTTATACATGGTTTAGTTACATAGCCCCTTGTTGTTTGGTAGGTAGCATTAAGTTCTTGCTGCCTCCTCCATCTAAGTAGAGACTCCCTAAAGACAGGAATTGTGTGCTTTTTACTTATTTTTGTGTTCTACTCCTTCTGTGCCCAACTTGTGGTAGAGCCTTCCAAGCTTGTATTAATTTGATTGGACACACTGTACTTTGACCCCAACACAGTCACATCATTTTGGTCCTCTTCAAGAATGAAGGACAACAACCAATACTGCTCTACAACCAAAATACTCAAAAGCATTTGCTGAACAAAATTAACTTAAAGCATGACTTAATAACTACTTAGAATTCATATTTATGAAAGATTTTAAAAAATAATTCTTACTAGTTATTTCTCAGAATTATCTCTGTGAGGTGGAAATAAGCTCAATGTATTATAATATCCATTTTATGGACAAAATATTACACACAGAAAAACAAATTATTTGATTAGGGCCACAGAGTAAGTGGGGAAGATCAGGAAATCCTGAAGTTACAAGCTGTTGTTCAGTTCTCTCTGGCACACCTCTTAAATACACAACTTAAGTGCAAAGTTTTCACTAGAATTTTCCCTCATACACTGATCCCACTTAATTGTATTTTTGACTTATTTTTTAATGAGAATTGAAAAGACATAATTTGTATATTTGTGTTTGATATTATAGCCTCAATGGGACAGCCCATGTTAATAAGAGAGTATAAATCATATAAACTGCCATGTTTATCTTGTGGAAAATGCCAGCCCCTCCAAGAGCTATCTAGTCTGTGATGAACAGATAGTAGCAACTTTTCCCTGCCTCATTTTTATCTTATATAAAATGATGAGACAATTTGCTTTCTACATACCTCTCTATGCATTTGTGAGGATATACATGTTGTCTCCCTAAATGGAATACAAGCTCCTTGAGGGCAAAATCTATTTCATATGTCTGTGTATCCCCTGTACCTAGAACGATGCCTGGTGAGTGCTTAATAAATGCTATTGATTTGAGGGGATGCCCATCAATTGGGGAATGGCTAAACAAGTTGTGATATATGAATGTAATGGAATACTATTGTGCTATAAGAAATGACAAACAGGCGGACTTCAGAAAAACCTGGAAAGACTTATATGAACTGATGCTAAGTAAGGGGAACAGAACCAGGAGAACACTGTACACAGTAATAGCCACAGTCTGTGATGACAATTTTTGATAGACTTAATCCTTCTCAGCAGTGCAAGGACCTAAAACAATTCCAAAGGGCTCATGATAGAAAATGCTAGCCACATCCAGAGAAGGAACTATGGAATCGGGATGCAGAGCAAAGCAGACTATTTTCTGTATTGTTTTGTACCATTCATTCTAATTCTTCTATACAACATGACTAATGTGAAAATGTGTTTAATTGAAATGTATTGTAGAGCCTATATCAGATTGCATGCTGTCTTAGGGAGGAAGGGAAAGAAAACTTAAAACTTATGGAAGTGAATGTTAAAAACTAAAAATAAATTAATAAATTGAAAAATGCTATTGATCATATGAAATCTCTATGGAAGTTCTACAAGAAGTAAACACACTTAGAATGCAAGTCCTTCCCCTACTTTACTCCCATCTCCAAGCCTTTTCCCTGGCTGTCCTTAATGCATAGAACGTTTTCCTCTCTCCCCATACTTACTGTTCCCTGGCTTCTTCCAAAGATCTACACAAATCTCACCTTCTGCAGGATGCCTTGCCTGGTCCTTTCCCCTACGCCCCCCAACCTCCACTGCCTTCCTTCTGGATTACCTGCCTACTCCTCTGAATACATCTCATGTATGTATAGCTCTTTGCATGGGGAGACCCCATTAGAATAAGAGCTCTTAAGGAGCAGGGATTGTGTTGTCTCCAGTGCTCATTAATAAATGCTTGCTGACTGACTATAGCTGACATAAAATAATTTTCACTTATATTATTGTTTTTATCTCAAGATCCCTAGGAAATTGATAGGAGATGGGAATTTTTACATCCATTTGACAAATGAAGAAACTGGAATATAAGAAGATAGATGAAGCAGCTTCCTGGAGATCGTCACAGAAGTCAAGGAAAGAATCAGAACCCAGGCCTCTAGACCCCCAAACTTGCTCTCCCTATTATCATCCCTAAACACAAGCAACTCAGGGCTTTTAAAAAGGTTTATTTGAGGGGCGGCTAGGTGGCGCAGTGAATAGAGCGCCGGCCCTGGAATCAGAAGGACCTGAGTTCGGAGCCGGCCTCAGACACTTAACCCACACAAACAAAAACCTAGCCGTGTAACCTTGGGCAAGTTACTTAACCCCAATTGCCCTAAAGGGGCGGCTAGGTGGTGCAGTGAGTAAGAGTGCCGGCCTCTGAGTTGGGATGACCCGAGATCAAATCCAGCCTCAGAAAATGAGCACCCACACATAAATAATGACTAGCCATGTAACCTTGAGCAAGTTACTTAACCCCAATTGCTTAAAAAAAAAAAAGGTTTATTTTTAAGAAGCAATTTTGAGGAGAGGAATATATACATATATGTAAATATTCTTAAATATCCCTTGAACTGATTCTTTTTCTTCCTTTCTGAACTAGTCCATGTTAATCTTTAGCAGGAACTGAACATGCTATTAAGATGTTTTCAGTGGTGTCTAACTCCTCATGATCCCAGTTCATTTTACAGATGAGGAGAATAAGGCAAACAGGGTTAAGTGACTTGTCCAGGGTAACATAGCTAATAAATGTCAGAAGCCAGATTTGAACTCAGGAAGATGAGTCATCCTAATTCCAAGCCTAGCACTGTATCCCCTGCACCACCTAGCTGCAAGTTAGAGCACACACATAATATTTACATGATACATACACACACACATATACATACATACATATTCTTCTAGAATCCTGAGCTAGGCCGAGTTTGATCTTTATCAAGGACATACACACAGAAAAACATACATAGACACACACATAGACACACAGGATACTCTAGAATTCTAGACTATATACATATATATTATACACACATACATATATACATAAATATATATATGTATATATATATATATATACACACACACAAAGAATTCTAGAATAGTTATAATCCAGAATACACATACACACACACATTTATAGTCTAGAATTCTAGACTATATATATGTAGTTCAAGTTTGATCTTTAGTTAGGATGTGTTTCTGTGTGTGTATATACAAACATACATATATATTCTTCTAGAATATATGCATATTATATATATATATACATATACATATATACACACACACACACACACACACACATATGTTCTGGCTGACATTCAAACCTGGACTAGCTCAAAAAGGAAAAACAAAGAATAAATTCGAGACATTTAAGAATTAATTAATTTCTTAAACAATTAATTGTTTAAGAAAAGTTTCCAGTCTCAGTGATAGCCCTTCATAAGCAAACACTCACTGGGTTCTCTTCCCTGATGTGAAATACAAAAGGCATTAATCATGCATGAGTACTAATTTACTAATGACAGAAATAAAGGCAGGGACTCTTAAATAATTCTCTTTAGCAACAGAAGTTTAATGGGAACATAATTCATCAATTTCCTATCTGTTCTTCCCAGCTCTAATCATCGTTCATCCAGATCACTGAAGAGCAGTCAAAAGGCCTGGGTTGAAATGACAGAGCTGCCGCTTATCAGACTTGACTTTGGGGAAGTCCCTTCCTTCCTCCAAATCCCAATTTCTTCATCTGTTAAATGGGATTATTTAAATGGGGCTACTTGCACTACCTATCTCAGAGATTTGTGAAGATCAAATGAAATCACATGTGGAAAGCACTTTATAATCACAAAATGCTATATGTAAACTCTGAGTTGGTGTTTCTGGCCTTTATCACACACATACAAGTATATCTACAAATATATGTATATGTGTATATTATCTCATATGTACATATCTCCCCTCTGGTCTTTATCATATATTGATATCTATCTATATATCTACAAAATTTATTTATATATTTATATCAATATACACACACATCCTCCCAAGCTGTCTAATCATCCACCAAGCTTTTGCCACTCCAAAGAAACAATGAACTCTAAAAACCCTCCTCACTAAGTTACAGAATTTCTTGCCAGGGTAAGAAATGCTGAGGAAGTTTTGAGCATGAATTTGGGTTGTAAATAAGCAGAATTCGCATGTGTTCCGAAACCCTGCTTTTTAAAATGCCCCCTTGCTGTTTCCTCTCACAAGTAGTTACCATTTATTACTCTAGTCTGACTAGTTTTATGGAAACTATAAATAAAAGAATAACACTTTTGTCAAAACAATAAAACTGTTCCTAAAGAATGGTGCAAAACTCCACTAGCCTTAGGCAGCGTATTAACATGAAGCATTTCAATAGCACTTCCAATCCTGCACACGCTCCTCTCCAATCATTTTTATTAGCTACTCCAAACAAGCATGTGAGGTGGGTGCAGCATTCTCTGGCTAGTCTCCTTTTAGAGGTAACAGATGAGGGGGTACATACCCTATACAAGGTCCTGGAATAGGGTATCTACCCTTTAAACTTTTAATAAGTTGTTTATCCAAGTAAGCTATGCCAATTGCCTCTCTGACAAGATCACTAGTACATTCTATACGTTTTTTCATTCACAGTTTATAAAATGGTGTGGCCTCTACAGATATTCAAACTTTTCCTTCCAATGAAGTTTATATCTTTTAAGAGCAAAAAGAATATTGAAACTTCCCTAACCAAAGAGTCTAATCTGGTGTACTCAGATCTATAGAGATCCAAGCCTGGTGCTAAAAAGCCACATTATATCTTTAGGGTCCTCCAGATTTTTTTTCTTAGCCCTAATCTGGTCATGACACAGGAGAGGACAATAGAAAAGCCCAGAATTACTGAAGAAAACTGGAATGAGGGGTTAGTGGAGGGAAGCAGACAAAGAGCTGATGAAGCTGGATGAAGTTGGTGGTGCAGGACAGACTTTGTTTTTAAAAAAAAAAAAAAGGCAAATTTATTTATAATCATAAAGAGGAGAGAGAGAAGTCATAGAGGAACTCACATAAGATGCCATAAATCCAGAGTAGAGTTTTGCTATGGGATGGGATGGTCCAGGTTAAGGACATAAAATAGAGAAAGGGAAGGGAGAAGTCAGAAGGAATTCAGGGAACGTGGACAGATCCACTGTCGAAATAGTGTATGCAAAGGAGCATTAAAGCCAAAACTTTAGGGGAAGCCTGGCTTGCTGTGACATACCAGCTGTCATACTAGTGGTCCCTTTTTGAGAAGTACTGCTATGAATTGCTAGAAGAAAATGCTGCTGTACTGACCTACTAGGAAGTCTGATAAAGCTTCAAGGCTTAATGAAGTTAGAAAGATGTTATTGGACAAAGATCCTCAGTGATGTTCCCTTGTAGTCAAGCTGATTTCTGACTTTATAGTGGGGTGGGACTGAGTTCAGGGAAGGAGTCTACAACCTGTCAAGCTCATGTTCCAGTGTTCACTTGATCCTAGTCGACGACCATTCATTGATGGGTCATTGGGCTCTCAATTCAGAAGCACTTCCCATTGGATGAATAGGAGTGCATGTTTTACCCCAACCAGAATGGCCCCCAGAATGGCTGCAAGATATTCAGAAATAGTTAATTCCATTTACTTTACCTTCTGGACTTTCCATTTCGTGGTATCTTGTTTTCTTCTGCAGGAAAGTAAATGGTGAAAGAAGAAAAAGAAAGTTTGATCAAATTCCAAACAAAGGAAAGAGTAATTCTGACATTTGTCCCTCCTTTCAAGAAATCTGTGTCTGTGACCGTAAACCTTACTGAAAGCCAGACTTGTGCCATTCTTGGCCAGTGATATGTGAAAATAAATTGCCCTCTGCTATGGGGAGAGCTGAGCCCTGTAGCCTCCTGTGTGACAGGCACCAAGCTCATTAGACTTAAGGTACCTTGGGATCATGAGGGCCCTAGATCAGCTTCATTTCATGAAGTTGTTTGCTCTAATCTTACTGCAATGTGAGGTAAATACATGAACCCTGTCAGATATTTTATCACATTTATAATGCTGGGTACTGCTCTGGAGTCAGGAGGACCTGGGTTCAAATCCAGCCTCAGATACTTGACACAATTACTAGCCATGTGACTTTGGGCAAGTCACTTAATCCCAACTGCCCTCCAAAAAAAAGCAAAAAAAAAAATGTATAATGCTGGGCAGTTTTACCCCCAAAGAAACAAAAACACTGATGTCAGAAACCACAGGAGAAGAATGTGGATGTGTGCCAAGTGTTACACCAGAATTAATGGCCAAAAACTCACATCTTAAATTACTTTCCTGATGATCTTGAGATTAGGACCTATCATGGTTTTTTATTTGATTTCTGGACAGAAAAGCAACATTTTGATTTTTGTGCTGTGGGGATAATTGAATTAGATAACCTGTAGGGGTCTTTCTAACTTCAAGATTCTATGATTCAGGGATTCTTGGGCTCAGCTGTTCTGAGCTCCTAGTCCTAGTTTTCTGGTCCCTGAATTAAATGGTCAAGTCTGTGGCTTAACAAGTCCCTTGTAAAGAGGACAATGATCTTCCTTGATTTATAATTACTTCCTCCACTTATGGGCTTTTAAGAGTCAATCTATTACTACAAAACACAGGGTCCTGACTTTAGATACTCCCTTAACCAGCCTCTATTTACTGCTAACCTATGCTGGACCTATGTATTATATTGATTATTATTTGAATTGATAGCTTTCGAGAGCATTTCATTATCTATACATGAGCTATTAGCTTCACCAATGTCCATTTCCCTGTGACTTTCAAGGCAGCTAATAGGTTTTTCTATCTAGCTGAAAAGATCTCTTGTCATATAAGCCCTTTCTAAAACATGTCTTTCTATCTTTAATAGAAAGAAAGAACAATAGCTCATATTTATAGAGTACATTAACGTTTACAAAGAGTTTTCTTCACAGCAATCTTATGAAGAAGATAGTGGTGTATGGTTATCTTCATTTTATAAGTAAAAAAATGAAGACTGACAAGTAAAGTGACCTTCCCTGGATTGCCCAACTCGGGTAAGCTCCATGAACAGAACCTAAATGTCCTGATTATCTCTCCACATATCCCATAGTCATGCAGGAAAAAATGAGCTTGGTCTCTTAAGAACTTCTTATGATAAACTGGGATTCTGATCTTTCAGCTCTAAAATGACTCTGATGGCAAGGTACCTGGTAGAGGTGCACAGCAAAGTCCAGACACTTAATTTGCATCATATTTTAGTGTTTGAATCAAGGGGAAGTGCACTATACAGTCTTTCTAATATGCTATCTTAATGTTGGATAATGGGCATCATGTTTATTGGGGAGTAAGATGCAAACAAAACACTTAGACATAAGAGTTATTTCATTCATATATATATTATATATATATACACACATACATACATACATATATACACATACACACATCTATTTCCACTTACCGGTTTCAGTGGCCTTTCTGATAATTTTAGGGTATTTCTGGAATTTTACAAAATAATAGCTTTCATATTCCATCAAAATGGTTTCAAGATCAACATTGTCACAAACTTCAAAACGCCGTAAGCCTTGTTTGGTTTCTTGTTCTAATGCATTGGCAGCATCAATATACCTAGCAGTTTCAAAACAAGCAGATCAGTCATTAACAACAACAGAGGAAAGAGAAGCATTATACAAAAGAACAAGCCCAGGGCGGTTAGGTGGCATAGTGAAGAGGGGACCAGCCCTGGAGTCAGGAGGACCTGAGTTCAAATCCAGACTCAGACCCTTAAAATTTACTAGCTGGAGGTGACCTTGGGCAAGTCACTTAACCTCAATTGCCCTGTCTACCCCCCACCAAAGGAAAAAAAAGACCAAAAAAACCCCCAAAAGAACAAACCCATGTTAAGCAGAGCAGAATGCCCCCCACAACCACGTGTCATGAGGGCGTGACTAAAAAATAATGAGATTTTAATTTAAATTTTAGATTTAAATTTAAAATTTAGATTTAAATAGGCTAGAACTTGTACATTCATATGTGTATGCATGTCCTTAAGAATAGTCACTCTGCTATTCTAGGGTGCGGGGGTAGGGAAAAAATGGGGGGAAAACTGTAACTCAAAATCTGACAGAAATGAATGATATAAACCAGAATTTAATAAAGCATTTGGGAAGAAATAAAAAAAGAATAGTCACTCTGAAAGACTCTACAGTGCAGATTTATACATATTGTGCTTACTATGTGCCAGGCACTGTGCTAAGCCCTTTAATTGTTATCTCATTTGATCCTTATAATAGCCCTGTGAGATAAGTCCAATTATTATCCATATTTTACAGAAAAATCAGGCAAATATTAAGTTAAATGACTTGCCCAGAGCCGCACTGCTAGTAAGTATCTAAAACTATTCTTTCCAACTTGACTAATGTGTAATGTGAAGGTATTTGTAGATCCTATATTTGATTGCATGATGCCATGCGGGGTGGGAGGGGAGAGAAGGGAGGAGAGGGAGAGGGAGAAAATTTGAAACTCAAGGGATTGTGGAACTGAATGTTGCAAACTAAAAGTAAATAAATAATTTTTTTAAGTATATAAGGCTAGATTTGAACTTGGGTCCTCCTGACTTCTTGACTCAAGTCTGTTGATATATCCACTATACCATCTAGCTACCTATAATTAAGAATGCTGATGGTGCTCGAAACATTTCTCAAATGGTAAACTGAGAAATCTGGCAGTTATTTTCCAAATTTACCCTTAAACTACATGAGAAAAAACATTACTTTATGGTGACACCTATCATTGCCCAAAAATGATATCATAATATAAACCTATTGTTTTTTTGGACTGATAGCTTTCAAAAGCATTTCATTCTTTTTTTTATGAGCTATGATCTTAACCTATGCCCAGTTCCCTATAATTTTTAAGAGAGCTACAGGCTTTCCAATCTAACTAGAGACACATCAGGAAGTCAGACAAGAAACATCTATTTTACTAAGCACTTAGTCAGCGAGGTGACACAGTGGATAGCGCACCAGGCCTGGAGGTAGGGAGAGTTATATGCCTGAGTTCAAATCTGGCCTCAGACACTTACTAGTTGTGTGACTCTGGGCAAGTCACTGCACCCACTGGCCTCAGTTTCTTCATCTGTAACATAAGCTGAAGAAGGAAATGGCAAAACAACTCTAGTTTCTTTGCCAAAAAACCCCAAATGGAGTCACAAATAGTCAGACATGACTGAAACAACAACAACCACAAGCACCTACTATGTGCCTGGATGCCAGAAGATTTTATATTTGATGTGATAGGGAACCATTGCAAATTGTTGAATAGGGAGGTGACATAGTCTGATTGCACTGTAGGAAAATTAATTTGATAGCTGAGTGAAGGATGAACTGAAACGGGAGAGATTTGAAGCAGGGAAATCAATTGGCAGTAGTCCAGGAATACAAAAAGAAGCAAGAGACAATCCCCACTCTCAAGAAACTCACAATCTAATAGGGATACAAATAAAAAAAATGTACAAACAAGATGTAGATAGGAAAGACAGGAAATAATTAACAGAGGAAAGGAACTAGAATTAAGAGAAGCTGGGACAAAATAAAAAAAAAAAAGAGAAGCTGGGGAAAGTTTCTTGAAGGAGATGGAATTTTAGACAGGACTTAAAGGAAGGTAGGGAAGGCTGTAGCCAGAGATAGATGAGAGAACATTCCTGGCCTGGGGGACAGCCAGAGAAAATGCCTGGAGCCAAGAGTTAGAGCTTCTTGTTTGTGGAGAAGTAAGAAGGCCAATGCCACTGAACTGAAGAGTATGTGGTGGAAGGCAAGATGTAAGAAGACTGGAAAAGAAGGAGGGGGCCAGGTTATGAAGGACTTTGAACACAAGAGGACTTTGTATTTAATCCTGAAGTTTACTGGGTTGAGGGGAAGGAAGATGTGTGAGACGTGGTCATATCCATGCTTTAGGAAAATAACTTTGGTGGCTGAATGGGGAGGATGGCCTGGAGTTGGAGAGAGACTTGCGGCAGGCAGACTCTCCACCAGATTATTATGGTAGTCCATATGGTAGGTGATGAGGGCCTGCACCATAGGGATAGTAGCGTCAGAAGGAGACAAACAGAAAAGACTACGAAGGTAAAATGGCAGGATTTGGCAAAAAAAATGGATATGGGGGGGTGGTGGGAGAGAGTGAAGGGCTGAGGATGATACCTAGGTTGTGAGTCTGGGGGATTGGGAGGATGCTGTTGTGCTCTACAGTGACAGAGAAATTGGAATGGGTGGGGTGGGGAGCAGAGAGTTTTAGGGGAAAGATAACGAGTTCTGTTTTGGACAAGTTGAGTTTAAGACGTCTACTGGATGTCTAGTTCAAGGTGTCCAAAAGGCAACTGGAGAGGCAAGATGCAAGATCTGCCTTATATCTCAATTTTGTTCAACAGCCTGGGCTCTTAAAGGGCTATTAGCTGTTTCCAAAAAAGCAAAAGATCTCCTCTCAAGGGACAAAAATTTGCTTCACCTATGATTCTTCAAAAGACCATGACTAAAGGCAATTCTAAAACCTTTGCACAATAGTGGGAATAAATGTAGAGCCCCCACTAGTGACTGCTTTGACAGAAACAATATTCATTTACATGTATAAGTTCTGGTAAATTTGTGAGTTTTTTAAAGTCAATCACATAGGTTTCTCTAATAAAAACATTTCTATACTTACCAGTATTTAGAATATTCATTGGAGATTCTCTACAGAAAAGCTATTCAGTAGAATGTCTAATATAGCCTATAGTAGATAGCACTACAAATAAAAAAATATTTCTCAAGTTTCTGAAATCCAAATGCCTTTATAGTTTCTTTCTATATATGTGCTTTGTTCCTGGAAGATATGGGAGAAAAGAGAAGCTTCCTCTTGTAACATGCCTTTTCAGTCAGGGCTCCTTCACTGAATGAAGTCTGGAAGACTGTAGTTTAGAACATAGAAGATACTATTTTTCTGTTAAAGCTGCTACATGCAAATGTAATTGTTTTAAGAATTGCAAATGATGGGGTGGCTAGGTAGTGCAGTGAGTAGAGTGCTGGCCCTGGAGTCAGAAGGACCTGAGTTCGGATCCGGCCTCAGACACTTAGCACACACACACAAACCCAGCTGTGTGACCTTGGGCAAGTTATTTAACCCCAACTGCCCTCCAAAAAGCAAAAAAAAAAAAAAACAGGAGGTGGAGCCAAGATGGCGGAGTAGAAACAGCTCCTCCAAGCCTCTCTGCCCCCAGATTCCCCACAAACTATGTAAAAAAGGACTCTGAACAACTTCTGGAGCCCCAGCACCCACAGAACGACACAGAGAAGCTAACCTCCCGCTGAGGACAGCCCAGCAGCCCTGCAGGAAGGACCAGTGCAGCAGTCTGGGAGCCCATAGCACGTAGCACGCAGAGTATGGGGAGCCCAGCCAAGCCCAGGTCCCCGTGAGCCAAGGTTTTAGCCCCAGGGCGCCAGGGCCAGCAGCCAGCTGGAGAGACCCCAGAACACCAGCAGCTGTGGCGACTCCAGAAGTATCAACATAGACATGCCTAGGACAAAGTAAGAGGTTAGTGTCCTATGGACTTTGGGACCTGTATTTGGGGAATGCGTCAGCTCCCTCCCCTGGGGGCTAGAAGCTGCTGAGGAGACACGCCATTTTGTAGTTTTCAGAGGCATTTCTGGCTCCCAGCCTACAAATCGTGGGGAGATCCAGCGATCAGTCTTGGGGGGTAGTCGCTCTTGCTTTAACCTCCCTGGATCTGGATTGTGATCTAGGGTGGAAGTTGTGGGTGGGTTTACAGCTTGCCAGAAACGGAAGTTGCCCCCCACACGTTCGGGACGAAAATTCCTGTAGCTGGCCTTAAAGCCATAGTGTGGCAACAAGCCCAAAAGTCAAGCAATTAAGTGGCAACATGCCAAGGCAGAGGAAACAGAAAAATGCAACCCTAGACTCCTATTTTGGGGGCATAGAGCAGGAAAAGGACTGTGAGGTCAGAAGTCCTGCTCCAAAAGCCCCAGGGGAAAACATGAGTGGGTTGCAGGCCATAGAGGGCCTTAAGAAGGACTTTAAAAATCAAATAAGAGAAGTGGAGGAAAAATTGGAGAGAGAAATGAGAAGGATGCAGGAAAAGTATGAAATGAGGGTCAACAGCCTGACTGGAGAAAACAACACCTTAAAAAATAGACTAACTCAAATGGCAAAGG
This sequence comes from Gymnobelideus leadbeateri, assembly GCA_011680675.1. NCBI lineage: Eukaryota > Metazoa > Chordata > Mammalia > Diprotodontia > Petauridae > Gymnobelideus > Gymnobelideus leadbeateri. The sequence continues at coordinate 1,705 of WOXC01002919.1, read as the reverse complement.
AGGCCCAAAAGGGCAATGAGGAGAAGAATGCCTTGAAAAGTCAAATTTGCCAGATGGAAAAAGAATCTCAAAAGTTCACTGAGGAGATTCATTCCTTCAGAGTTAGACTGGAGCAAATGGAAGCTAGTGACTTTATGAGAAATCAAGATGCTGTTAAGCAGATCCAAACAAACGAAAGATTAGAAGGCAATGTGAAATATCTCATGGGAAAAACCACTGACCTGAAGAATAGATCCAGGAGAGACAATTTAAAAATTATTGGACTACCTGAAAGCCATGATCAAGGAAAGAACCTAGAAATCACCCTTCAAGAAATTCTCAAGGAAAACTGCCCTGATGTTTTAGATCCAGAGGGCAAAATAGAGGTTGAAAGAATCCACAGATCACCTCCTGAAAAAGATCCCAAAAGGAAAACTCCCAGAAATATTATAGCCAGGTTCCAGAATCCCCAGATCAAGGAGAAAATACTACAAGCAGCCAGGAAGAAACAATTTCAATATTGTGGAAACACAATCAGAATAGCCCAGGACCTGGCAGCTTCTACACTGAGGGATCGAAGGGCATGGAATGTGATATTCCAGAGGGCAAAAGAACTGGGAATGAACCCACGGGTCACCTACCCAGCAAAACTGAGTATTTTGTTTCAGGGGAAAATATAGTCATTCAGTGGAATAGAGGACTTTCAAGCATTCTTGAGGAAAAAACCAGAATTGAATAGAAAATTTGACATCCAGACACAAGAAGGAAGAGATGCCTGAGAAGGTTATCAGGGAAAAGAAATCAAAAGGAACTTATCAAAGTTGAACTATTTACACTCCTATATGGAAAAGCAATATCTGTGACTGATGATATCTTTCTCACTATGAAAATAATGGAAGAAGGGTGTGTGGTCATATGGATACATATGTGAATGTGTGTGTATATGGTTACAGTTATATATGGATAGAGGGCATAGGTTGATTTTGTTGGGAAGGGAGAGTACTCAAGGGATGAAATTGTGAGGTGAGAGAGGAAAGTGGCAAGAGGAGATGGGGAGAGACATGGTAGGGTAAACTATCTCATGTAGGGGAAGTGGGTGCAAAGGAGGGGGAGAATAAGGAAGGCTAAAAAGGCAAAACCACATTCACATTAAATTTGGTTCAGGGAGAAAATGACATACATACTAAATGGGATATCTCAACCTGCAGCAGGATAGGGGGAAGGGGAATGGGAGGAGGGATGATGGATGGGAGGGCATCCTTGGGGTGAGGGGAGGTTGGAGGTACCCACTATAGAAGAGGGACAGGATCATGTGGGGAATGGACCAGGTGGGGGGTGGGACGAGTGGGAGGGAATTATAAGCAGCCTTGTACAATATATCTACTATGGTAATGTTTTGCATAGCTAGAAATGTACAACATATACTGAATTACTTACAACATATACTGAATTACTTATCTCCCAAGAGGGAATGGGTGACAAAGGAGGAAGGAAATGGATCTGAAATTCGAGGTCGTAACATTAAATGTTTCAAATATATATATATAAATACTATTATTAATACTCTTTTGCCTATAATTGGGAGATAAAATGTGCAGGCATTGGGACACAAAGATTCATCTTCCTCTAATGGAAAAGTCGATGGGGGTATGGGAGAAGGTATGGGAGAGAGCAGATTGGAGGAAGCGATATCTTGTGGGACTGCTATTCTGGGAGGTTGGGTAGG